>JABUQX010033234.1:0-18594 GCA_015478945.1 Trachelipus rathkii
GGAAGAAGATTTTAAGCCCACGGAACCATCCGAGATTCTCGAGACGTGTACTACGGAAATGCCTTTCTACTAATTTACATGGCCACATACTCCAACTTCAAACGGAAATTATACAATAAGTTATAGTTGGATATATATTAAACGAGTTGAGGAATGAATTCTTAGCCATCCTGGGTTAGACATACAGCAGCACCTCAAATCTAGGGTTTCAGAGTAGCGAGAGGTTAGTATCCATGCGATGCGAGTTTACGAGTGCAAGCTTGAATGTTCGGTAAAGGTCAAAAGAAAGCCCACGCCTATGCAAACTGCTACATAGCACGTACACGCACACGCACAATGCACACGCCCACACGCACATGCACCGCACACGCACACGCACACGTGCCACACGCCACCCGCACCCGCAATCACATCAAAAAAAAACAGACAGCACAAGCAAAATGACAAAACAACAGCAGAAATAGAGGTCAAAATTTATTCGTACGCATAAAAACTAAAATTTTAAAACAGATAAAACACATATTGTATCAGCAAATAATCTATAATATGAATAACCAGAAAGTTTTAAAAAACTACACGCAACATCACCGAACAATTGCGTACAAAAAACAATATTCTTATAATGATATTCAATACTAAAAAGTAGATAAATCTGTATAAATTATAATAATGGCTGTCCAAAATAGGTAAATTTTAAGCTAAAGACCAAGTTGGAGAAAACGCTGAAAATCTAAGTTAAAAAGAAAATCGAGAAAAAAAAACATAACAATGGATACTAGCTATCTATATCGAACTAGATTTATTATTGAAATCTAAAAGTTTCCCTCACTAATTTTTCACCCAAAAAAGAAAGAAGTATCGGCAAGTAATCGGCATATTAACCGACTACCGAATACGATAACCGATACCATCAAAAATGGCCGATACTATATGTACCTGAGTAGCCGATACTAGTCGTACAGTCCCTAATATAGTATATAATAGGTATATATAGGTATTATATAGTAGTATTGATATATATATAGTAGTATATATAGGAATATAGAGTAGTTATATATCGTATATATATAGTATAGGTATAGTATTAGAAATATAGCGAATATTGTTGCGTTTAATTGCGTCTATAATATCTTTGGAATATATGATAAAGGGGTGATATAATAATAATATATATCTATATATATCATATATATATATAAAATAATATAATATAATATATAATATATATAATAAAATATAATATATATATATATATAATATACTATATACATATATATATATTATATATATATATATATTTATTATTATATAATTTAATAATAATATATAATATATATATATATATATATCATATATATATATATTATATATATATATATATATATTATACACCCGTGAACTTCAAAAAAATATTTCTCTACTCTGAAAAAGCTCAAAACATACTTTTCCAATTCTACAGTAGAAGAAAGCCTAACAGAAACTAGCTTTAAAGAGTGTTCATCGTAGCTGCACAAATATAAACGAAGGAAGTTATCAATCAATTTGTTGTTAACAGATAATAATTAAGAAATTTTTATAATGAAAGAAAATGATATCTTTTTATTTTTATTTTCAAATACTAATTAATGTTACATTACTGTCAATTTTATATTTGCTTCCGACTGAGCCCAATTTTCACCCCCTCTAAAGAAGGGAGCTAAAGGGGATTCTAATTTTGCATCTAATTTTTGTATAGAAGAGAACAACGTGTAGCTGTGTTGTTCTGACACTAGAACGTGCGGGTTTTCGAGTGTTTTTCTTCTGTCTGTAAGTCATCTTTGAGAAGATTTGTCACTTTTTTCACTAGCCATAGTATTTTTGACAGTTGTCCTTGTCAACTGTTACAAATTTAGTTCGAAGTGACTTCATACTGTGAAATGAGTACTTTGATGGGGTCCGATTAGCCTAAGAATGCAGGTCGAAATCAAGTGTTTTTGATTTGTTAAATTTGCTTCAGCAATATCAAAATTCAAACCCACTTCATTTGGTTTTAAAAATGAAAAATTGCGATAACTTTTTTTTCTGCTCATGCGACCTGGATAAAGATTGAGATCACGACATATAGCAGTCCTTGGGGAGATAGCACATTTTACTTAGATATTTCGCTTAGTATATTCAGGTGTTTTGGGGAAATTGTCTCTTGGAACAAAATTTCAACAAAATTTTTTCTTGAAATTTTTTTTTAAATTTGTTTTTTTTTTTCCCTTTTTTTGATAAGAAACTTAGAGAAACCAAAAAAAAAAACAATTAAATAGAGGTAAAAGATGTATCCTGTGCGCGCCTAGTACAAGCTGATAATTGTGTATTTGTACGGATAGGTAAAAAGGTTATACACATTATTTAACCTTTCCTAAAAATATGTTTTAAATATTCTTACATTGGAAAAATGAAATTTATTTTTTTTTAATTATCCCATCAACATAAAATTTTCGGAGCTTATATAGGTCGGGCGAGATCATCTATTTTTTACTTTGATAATTTTTTGTATACTTCAAAAAAAAAATTAAAAGTTTCCCAAATAGTTCGACTACATATGCCTCTTCGAATATTATTCATTCAGATCGCATGAGAAGATAAAAAAGTTATCGCAATTTTTCATTTAAAAAACCAAAAAGTGGATTTTGAATTTTGACATTGCAAAAGCACAATTTAAAAAATCAAAAAACAATTCTCGTGCATTTTGTAGGCAATGCATCTATGCATATTTCAAGTTAAAACACTTCGAAAAAATTGTAGAAGTTTAAGCCAAAAATTTGAAAAACAAAGGTTTCACAACTTGAATAGTCTGAAAATGAAGACATGCAAAGTAAAACACTCTCAAAACGACGTTTTAGAGTTCAGAAAAAGCTACAGTTTGCTCTTTTTCTCATCAAAATGGGCGCAAAAATTATAATTTCTATGTCCCATCTTTGGTGAAAATTCGGGCCTCAGCCGAAGCAAAATATTGGACTGCCCTTTTATTGAAGTAGATATAATATAATAGTATATATATAGTATATATATATATATATAATATATATAATATATATATATATATATATATATTATAATATATATATAAGTATATAATCTACATACGTAGTATAGTATGTATAAGGTATGGATATCCAAAACCCGAAAAAAAACATTCTGGTTACGCCCCTTCATACTACTATATACTACCTACCTATATATATAGTAGGGTATATAGTAGCGTAGATTATATATATAATATATATATTATACTATATATCGTACACTACATACTATACTATACTATACACATATATAATATAAATAATATATATAATATATATAAATATAATAATATATATTATATTAATATAATAATATTGACCTTCGTTTTTTCCTTTTTGATTATTGTGGTCCTCCCTCTCACGTGACCCAAATCTTGTTTCTATTGGTCAACGAATGTCGCCATGCTTCAACCACAGATACAGCAGTTTCGATCTTCTCTATTCTAAATTTAAACGTGTCAGAACATTTTGTGTAACTCACAATTATGTGCGAAAGACACGTTCGTACAACCTAGTAATAATGCAAAGAGCACTGACCCTTGATTATTGTGCAAACGTGTCTTGTGATATTAAAGCCCTTCAGTATCCACCTCATATCCATCCCGAATGTTATTAACTAAGGTCAGTGATAATTCGTGTATATTTTCTAAAAAGCTAATTTCTCGTTTACTTTTTACTCAGTGCTAACTATTGATTATGTGGTTCTGTTAGGATCTTAATTTTTAGTGGAAATAAGATTGCAGCAATTAAAATACCTTTTATTATACATACATTTCATATTAAATATTTAATAACTTATCTTCTCTTTCAAATTGGTTATATAAAGAACTCACGCACAAAATTTTTAAATATATTTTATTATAATAGTTCTCCTTTAACAAGGAATGTAAAAACTGATTTCTTATGCATTAACTTTTATATTTTCTACTGTAATCATTTGATTATTATTATTATTATTATTATATTATTATATTATTCATTATTATTATTATTATCTATTATATTATATATTATTATTTATTATTTATTATGTTTGTTAATGTTTTCAATATATTAATTGGTGTTATTAATTTCGCTTAAATAGATTTCTGGCATAAAAACGTTGATTGAGTCATTCAAGCCCTGTTATTCCTGAGTTACGTTCCAAACGTAACATTGTGTGCCCCCCTGGAGTTTGCCTGTGCGTCTATCCCGTGCATTTCTACTAAATACAAGGATCCGACAGTATCCCATCCAAGAGCCTATTTACATAAATTAAAAAATTAATTATTTTTTACGATAATGTTCAAAAAAATTACAGAGACGATTCCTGGTCCATTTTCCGAAACATTTCCAATTAACTATATTTATAAAACCATTTTGGCCCGTAAAAGCGGCCTCCTATAGTGAGTATATTACCATTATGTATAACCCTATTTGTAAAAAATTAATGCGTTTTTATGGTCTCTAGAAACCATATATTACCTCAGTTTTAGTGTATGTAAGTTCAATTTTAGCATCATTAATAATCTACGGACCATCTACTTACTATCAAAGAAGTATTTTTTTTTAGGTGTTTTTTTTACATTCTTATTTTATATTAATATTTATAAACTATGTCGCCTCCCGATCCTGCAAACACCGATAACATCAATGTTATATCGCAACAGCCTGCTTCAGACAGGGAATCATCTGGTGTCTATACTGGTAAGTTCGTAAATAATGACTTAGAACTGACTTTTACCCTACTCGAGCTCCAGCTCGAGTCCACAAATGAACTTGCCCGCTTTAGGGCACTCTTAAATATATTACCTGTTCCAGTTTTGCAGCGCCTCTGAAGGACGTTTTACCTTCATTACATTCTCACAATCAGCCTTACACCCAACTTAAAACCGAACTTTTAAACCGTCTGGGAGAAACCGATGCTGAAAAAGTAAAAAAACTTCTAACTGGAGGCTCTCTTGGTGATCGACTACCGTCAGTTCTATTATCTGATATGCTCAATCTTCTCGACGGCCCTCCCGTAGGTAATTGTATACATATTGTACGTCATCTCTTCCTACAGAAACTTCCTGCAGAGATGCAACTGCGCTTGGCCACCGTCGATCCCAATTGTTCACTGCAAGAACTTGCTACTTTTGCCGACAGAATTTGCAAAGCGAAACCTCTTACGACAGCAGACATACCTTCACAAGTTTCGCACATCACGGTTTCCACCGACAATAATAACTTAACACCAGCGTCTCCTTCGCATGTAAATGAGTCAGTCAATGCACTTCGACAACCGCCGGTTCACGAAATGCCTTATATTGCTCTCAAACAAACTTCAAGTGTTACCGCAACACTATGCATGGATTCTAACTTACTAGACATTGCGCGACCTTTTGGCGAACAGCCGCTCCCCACTGTCCCGTCTCTCCCCCTCCTTACCAACACAACATCCTTATCGCTCAACAACAAATATCCTCACCTCAAACAGTATCCTCAATCTCAAATCCTCTTCCTACTCATCTTACTTATACACTACACCTCACATTCATATCTCAGACCATCACTCCCATTTGTCATCAAAATACCTATTCTGCATCTACAATTAGATGGTCATATATTCTCAGCTCATCCACAACTATGCAAGATACGCTTACTCTGTACGTCTGCCTTCACTCATCCATATCGAGCGTCAATATTTCGCCTCTTCTCCAGTTACTTCTCAGGCCCTGGTTCAGTTTCCGACACATAACCAGCAAGGTATTTGTAGAAATCATCAACGTTTTGGAGACCAAACACGGTCATGTCTTAAGCCTTGTACTTTCGAGAAATAAACTCCAAACAACACACTCTGTAAATACGCTCGGAGTGTCTCAAAGCGTCCCAAAACTTTGCTTGTGTCTAACGATCCCGTCCACAACTATCTTCACCTCGTAGTAGTGGAGCTCTATTCCAGCTGTACCACGTTTCCATCCTCGAAAACTCAGCTCCAGTAAGCATCGGGCTCTTAGCGCTCCAACGTACCACATCATACTCTATGTGGTACCAAAACGACTCCATTTAACACTCTCGTTCCGTCGTGACTTTATATGGGACTTCACGATAGCCGTACGTCACTTTTTTTTTTTTTACAAACCTAAAAATAAAAAATTTTAAAGGTGTGCTGACTTTCTCGTCACACTTCCAACCTTCTGGTTGAACATGAATCACAACCGTAATATAGACTTTGGACACGCACTTCTCACTCCGCTGTCTGCATCTTGCCATCCATCAGTGCAATACATCTTTTCTCCATGTAATAATATTTTGAATCATTAGTCTCATTACCGATTTCCAGAGCTTTCTCTCTCCAGTCTCCAAGTTTCCTCCTGTGAAACACATGTTGTTCATGCACATTGAAACTGTACGGCAGACTGCTCCACATTCTCACGCTCGAACGTCTTGCGCCGGATAAACTCAAAGCGCAAAGCTAGAATTTGAAATCTCTCTTAGAGAAGGCATCAATCCGGACTTCATCCGAGCTTATGCTCTCCTTGCATTGGTACTCAAACCAATTGGAGATTCCGCCCAAGCCGGTGACTATCGCTGCTAATGCGATCACCCGCCCGGACCGTTATAAATGTACTCATTTAGCCAGGATTCACATCCTATCTCTCTGGTTTACTATCTTCTCAAAGACGATTAATTTCGCATTTTCAAATTCTGTGAACCGGACACAATCCATAAGAAACTGCATAATACCTTTCGGCTCTTAGAATTCTTTCGAACGCCATTCGGTTTAAGAAATGCTAGTCAATCATTTCAACGTCTTCTAGACTCAGTCTTACGCGGTTTACCTTTCGTCTTCGCCTACATAGACGACTTATTGATTGCCAGTGCTTCTCCAGAAGAACACACTTCACATCTCAGGCAAGTTTTTACCAGACTAAGCGAATTTGGTCTATGTGTCAACTCTTCCAAATGTGAATTCGGAGTTTCATCCTTAACCTTTCTCGGACATACAATCTCTGCCGACGGTATACGTCCTCTTGAGGATCGTGTGGCAGCCATTCGTGACTTTCCGAAACCCGTCAAACAGCGTCAACTTCTCGTCAATATCTGGGGATGATAAATTTTTACCATCGCTTCATTCCATCCGCCTGCAAAATATCTCCTTCCTCTCACGCGCTTCTTAAAAATCCAACGTTAAAGTCTGCTGCTTTGTCACTGTAAGTATGGAAGCGACGAGCAACAATGCCTTCCACCGCCCCATCAAAGAAAGCCTTTGCTTCTCTTCCGTTGTTAGCGTAAGTATATTTCCATCCGACACAGCTCCGACTAGAATCAACACAGACGCCTCAGATTTCGCGGCATGTTCCGTGCACCACAGTCTTGATAAACGAATGGGGCCGGGGGTTCCCATTAGCTTTCCTTTCTAAAAAAGTCCAGCCGCCTGAACAAGGTACAGCGCATTGGTAGAGAAACTTCTAGCAAATAATATCTACTATTAAGCACTTCCGTTAATTTCATAGATTGTCGGGATTCCATGTCGTAACTGATCATCTACCCATCAGCATGCCATTACAGCTTCCACAGTTAAACAGTCCCCTCGTGAAGCCCGCCACCTTGAATTTATTGCACAATTCACCACTGATATCCGCCATATAAAAGGAAAAGACAACATTCCTGCCGACGCTCTATCCCGAATTAACGCAATCTCTCCTTTACCTGACATCGATTTCGTCGAAATGGCTCGCTTGCAGCAACTCGAAGAGATTGTTTTTCCTTCCGCTTCTTCTTATGACATTCAAACTGTAGAAATTTTTGGTTTTCCACCTCTGTTATGCGACGTCTCTTCCGCACATCCTCGTCCAGTAGTACCTACCCCCATGCGCAGAAAGGTATTTCACACCATTCACGACGTGTCGCACCCAGGGGTAAAAGGTAGTCAAGTCAAAATAGGCAAGCATTTCGTTTGGCCGTCCTTACTAAAGGATGTTAAACAGTGGACAACGCAGTGTCTCAACTGTCAAAAATCCAAAGTACACAGGCACACGATCGCTCTTCTTCAGCAGTTTCTTCCCCCTGGTGAACGCTTCTTGTGACCAACGGTGCACGTTGATATAGTCGCCCCTTTACAACCCTCAAATGGTTTCACACATTTTAACGCTGCATAGACCGATACACTCGATGGGTAGAAGCCATTCCCTTGCGTGATACTTCCGAGACTATTGCTCAGGCATTTTTGTACAACTGGATAGCCAGGTTTGGCACTCCTTCGACGTTCCACAACCAGGAGGAGGCAGTGAAAGTCTACCTTTGGAAGGACATGCATGACCTTAATCGCGCTCTAAGCGCTTCGCTCTTGCAGCTACCCTATCCGCAAGCTCAAGGCATCAGATAGAGAAGGTTCACCGCAGCTAAAGGCTTTCTCTTAGCCATGGAACATCCGGACAATTGGTTCGAAACTCTTCCTTGTCCTCCTCGGTAATCAGAACTTCGTAACAAAAGAAGACCTCAAATGCCTCGGACTGCTGACTCGTCTATGGCTCTACATACAATACCCTTGTGTGAGCTATCCTTCCTTCTCCAAAAACTACGAACTCATCACAACCTTCCCTGGCGCGCCTTCGTCAGTGTAACCGAGCGTGGAAACCTTCTTTGCACGTCATCCCAATCGTCCAACCTACAAGCCTGCGGATTTGGACACATGCTCTCATGTATTAATTCGCACGACTCACACCGTAGTCCATTGCAAGCCCGCTATGACGGACCCTTCCTCGTATTAAAACGCTACCGAAAGTACTTCACTTTACAGAAGGGGAGCAAAGTCGAAAATATATCAGTGGATAGGATAAAACCGGCTTATTTCGACCATGATCCCGCTTCTTCCACCACTCTTTCTCCACTTCCTGCACCTGTTCCCTCTACCTCTACTTCGCAAGACAATACCGATTTTATGCCCATTTTGCCTTTTACATCCACTTGTTCTCCACCCGAACCTGAACTTCTGCCAACTCCTTCAACTATTGTCACTCCTTCGCCAGCTACTTCAGCGCCCCACGCTACGACGTCTCCGCCTCCTGCTCCAATGCAGACATCTCCGCCTCCTGCTCCAATACAGATTCCTCCTCCGAATCCGGAACCTATTCCGACTCAAACCTTACCGTCTTGTCAACCTCGTTCCACATCGCGTTATGGACGAACACTACGTCCAGTTGTCCGATTTTCACCTTGATCTTCACGACGCTCCGCTGTTCAGAGGGGAGCCATATTACCTTCCGTTTTCTTCCTTTTTGATTATTGTGATCCTCCCTCTCACGTGACCCAAATCTTGTTTTCTATTGGTCAACGAATTCGCCATCTTCAACCCAAAACAGCATTTCGATCTTCTCTATTTAAACGTTCAAAACATTTTGTGTTCTCAACAATTATGTGCAAAGACACCTTATAAACTGTACAGCAAGCACTGCTGAATATTGTGAAAGTGCTTGGTGATATTAAAAGCTTCAGTATCACTCATTCCAACCAATGTTAACAAGGTGTGATAATTCGTGTATTATTTTCTAAAGCCTAATTCTCGTTTACTATTTTACTCAGTGCTACTATTTTGATTTTGTGTTCTGTGGCATCTTAATTTTTAGTGAAAAAGATTCAGCAATTAAATACCTTTTATTATACATTACATTTATTTAAATTTTAATAACTTTCTTATGTATTATTGGTTATATAAAGAACTCACGCACAAAATTTTTAATATTTTATATAATAGTTCTCCCTTAACAAAGAATGTAGAAAACTGATTTTTTATGCGTAACATTTATATTTCACATTGTAATCATATTATTATTATTATTATTATTATATTATTATTATTATTATTATTATTATTATTATTATTTTTGTTTATTGTTTTCAATATATTAATTATGTTTATTATTTCGTTAAATAGATTCTGGCATAGAAGCGTTGATTGATTCAAGCCCTGTTATTCCTGAGTTGCGTTCCAAACGTAAAACAATATATATAATATATATATATATATTATCTATTAATATATATAATATTAGTAAGTATATACTATATACTACACCTATATACTATATATATAAGGTAAATTGGATTTAATACCTACTTTACTATAGGTAAATTATATATATAAGGTAAATATATATATATATATATAATAATAATTATATATATATAATAATATATAATAATATATTATATATATATTATATCTATATACTATATATATCGGTAAATATAAAAATATATATAATCTTAATATATTAATATATATATTTTATATATTTATCAGTATATATATATAATATAAAACTATATATGTATGATAGTATATTTATAGTGATATATATATATATAATATATAATATATATATAAAATATATATAAATATTTATATATATCAATATATATGTATATATTAAATATATATATTATAATAAATAATATATTATTATATATAATATATATATATATATATCTAACTATATATATATATATACTATATTATATTATACTATATATAGTATATATACTAAATATTATATATAATACACTATATATATATATATATATACTAACAATATTATATATATTTATATTATATTATAATATATATATAGTATATAATATATATCATATATATATATATATATAATATATATATATACTTTACCACATATATACTATATATAGACAATCAATGCATTCATCATTCATCATCACCCACCTCTCTCCTCCTGCAGTCCTGGGGGTAATGTGCGTAGCAATGATTGGGAAAAAAGAAAAGTACGTAGAAGAATATTCAAAGTCGAAAAGAAAGCCCAGTCTTTCAGCCCCTTTATACTTTTAGTGAGAGACTCGTCGCAGTCAGAAAATTCATCCTATAAGCTCACGGGACTCCTGACGCCCTCACCATGGCATCCCGCCAAATGTAAGGATTCGTCCCTTAGCCCAGGTGGGCTACAAACCATACCCTCATAAACCCGCCAGCGAGCTCTCTACTTTTGCACCCTTCCTCCTCGTCTCTGCCTAAACTCACATTTGTCTCTCCTCCAGGCATTCCTTCTACTCAATCCACTTTCCTTCGGTTCTCCCAGCCGGTCGCTTCCAGCACACTCAACTTCAACCTATACAGCTGCTTAAACAACGACGGCTTCATCCATCCTTTTCATAATGTACCAATACATCGCAAAACAGTATTTTCATTGATTCTCTCATTTCATCCTGTTCTTACACCACACAACTACAAAACAATACAATTTAAAAACTTCTCACACCTAACACGCCACCAAGATTGTCCATCTGAACACATATTGTACTTTAGATCCATACCTCTTAATCCAGACCATAGTCTCACTACTATACATTAACACATAAAAAATACCCTCAATATAACTACTATATATATATATATATATATATATATATTATATTATATATATACCTACTAATACTATACTACCTATATACTACGATATATATAATATATATATAATAATATATAATCAATATTATATATATATAAGTATAACTGATATATAGTAATTTTCAGAAGGGTGGAGTCGGAGTCGATAATTTTTAAGAGTGCCGGGAGTCCAAGTCGGAGTCGGTAAATTTTGAAGAGGGTGGAGATCGGAGTCTGAGTCGCAATTTTCTTGACCGACTCCAACAACCCTGAGCCCCCTAGGTTAGATATGTAATACTACCGGTCCTTATGCGTACCTCTATTCTACTCATAGTTGTTGGCTAAAATTAGTAGTTTAAAAGTTTTCTAATCTAACATTTTTGGGCCTTTCACTTCTGCGCTGTACTTACCCAGCTTGGCCCTCTCCAAACTGCTATAAGTGAGCACACGTCCCGCTAGGGTTGGTATGTGAGGAATAACAGCCTATCCCAGAGCTGTTATTTCCCACATTATACTTAAAGATACATGCACTCTTAATCTCCACCTAGTTTTCTCCTTACGCTAGTCTCTAACCCCTAAGTTTGGCTAATTGCTTGAAACGCTACTTAAGCTTACCGCGAATTTTACACTGGCATGCATTAATTTTTTTGTTGTTGTGTAAGACCTTCTAATGTGCTAACTCCAGCCGATTTTGCTTATACCTCTCTGCGGAACTATTACGGCTCCCATAGCCTAGGCCGACAGCCTTAGGTCGGCTATCGTCGCTTTACTTTTGCTTTGCCGACTTAATACTATTTTAAATTCTACTCTGCCTTGTTCCTTACCTTGATTATGTTTTATGCGTTTTGTTTGCAATACTTTGATAGCATTCACTGGTCATTTGCTTAATTTTTAATGCTGATATCATTTACGCGCTGTTATAGCTGTTCGCGTCATCTTCAAAAAGGTAAAAAGCTAGCGTGTGGGCGGAGCCTATTTCGGAGAATAATCGGACACCTTAGTTTGAGTTTTAGGGCGTAATCTCTTAATTTTTATTTCTGGCATGATATGTTATATACCTAGAGTGGATCCACACTATATACCCCCCCTGCAGAGCTGAGGTCGCAGTTGCTTCAATCGCGGAAGCGAAACGGCCTCCGCAACTGACGGCCTCTGCTCGATACATTCCCAGACGAAGGGGGTTGCAAAACTGGGCGCAGACAAGAGCGGGGAGGTTGTATTGGAGACATAGGAGTGGGGGCGAGAGCGCGAGAAAGAGAACGAGTAAGAGGACGAGGGATGCGAGAAGGAAGTGGAACAGCAGGAGAGTTGCCTGTAGAAGGCAAGGCAGGAGGTGGAGGAGTGGAAGGAGACGGCAGAGGGAGAGGAGGAGGAGGGAAAGGAAGTGGATCTGAGTCGAGAGGGAGAAGTGGTGAAGGTGGTGAATCCGTAGGAGTTGAAGGAGGTGAAGAGTCGGGAGGAGATGAAGGAGGTGGAGAATCTGGCACAGGGTAAGAAGGTGGTGCATCCAGAGGAATCGGGATGGGTTTAGGGAACAAGTCCGAGGCCTGGACGTCCGGAGGGTTCGCCTCAAAATAGGCAGGTTTGAGACGATCGATCGATATAACTTCGGTACGAGTCGGAAGCTGTTTGAAGAACTTATCCTTCCGAAGTAAAACCTTTTGCTGGCGGGTCGGAGTAGGTCTCCAGGAGAGGGCGCAGCGAGTCATGCCTGACTAAAACATGGGTACAGGAAGAGAGATCTTTCGGAATGTAAGAGTGCACCTTTTGCTGACGGGTCGGAGTAGGTCTCCAGGAGAGGGCGCAGCGTTTCAAGCGAGTGAGATACAGGGTGGGATCTGCAGTAGCAAGCGGGAAAGATTGAGAAAAGAACTCGCCAGGCAGGCGAAGTGTAGAGCCATAAACAAGTTCTGCAGCTGAACACTGAAGATCCTCCTTAACGGCCGTGCGTATACCCAGCATAACCAAAGGAAGAGCCTCAGTCCAGTGTTCTGGTTGTGGATGTGCCATGAGAGAGGCTTTAAGCTGACGGTGGAACCTCTCACAAATCCCATTCGAGATAGGGTGGAAGCTGGTAGTATGGATCTTCTCAGAACCCAGCAAGCACATCAAATCTTTCCAGAGGAAGGATTCGAAAACGCGACCTTGATCCGTCGTGACCGAGAGAGGAATTCCAAACCGAGAGATCCAATGAAACAAGAAGGCTTTAGCTATAGATTCGGCAGTAGCAACAGAGAGAGGGATAGCTTCGGTCCAACGAGTGAATTGATCGATACAGGTGAGGATATATCGCATGCCATGAGAAGGTGGAAGAGGTCCAACAATGTCGATGTGAACTCTTTCAAAACGTTGACCAGGGGGCAAGAAGGTGCCTAAGGGAGCTTTAGTATGCCTTTGCACCTTAGAACGCTGACAAGCCATGCAGGCGCGGACCCAATTCGCTACATCGGCGTTAACTTTAGGCCACACAAAACGAGCCGTTACCAGTTTGCGTGAAGCCTCGACGCCAGGGTGTGAAAGCGAATGGAGATTGCAGAAGACTGCCTTCCGAAGAGAATTTGGAACGAAAGGGCGAGGGTGGCCTGTTGAAGTGTCGCACAAGAGTCTCTTCTCTATGCCCGGAAGATTGAGCCACTGCAGCTGTAGAGAAGAGTCCTGCTGAAGATCGATATTGTCTTGCTCCTGGCACGCGGCCATGGCTGCGTAATCAATGTCAGGAATGGGAGAAAGAGCGTTAATTTCAATTCGAGACAGAGCATCCGCGGTGAAATTATCCACTCCGGAGATGTGGCGTATGTCTGTCGTAAACTGGGAAACAAATTCAAGATGGCGAGCTTCACGGGGGGAGTGACGTTCATGCCGTGAAGCCATCGCAAAAGTGATCGCTTTGTGGTCGGTCAGGATGTGGAACTCCCGTCCTTCCAAAAAGTACCTAAAATGGCGAACAGCAAGATACATAGCAAGCAACTCCCGTCCAAAAGCACTATACCTTGTTTCGGCCGGTTGCAGCTTGCGTGAAAAGAAGGCAAGTGGGCACCATTCGCCCTTTTGGAACTGCTGAAGCACCGCACCAACAGCGAAATCGGAGGCATCTACTTCACTCTTGCTGGTGCGGCATCGTGGGGATGAACTAACAGAGTGGCGGAGGCGAGAGCTTCTTTGGAAGCCTCAAAGGCAGACTCTGCTGCCGGAGACCAGTCGACTTTGGTGGTGCTGCCTCGCTGTTTAGGACGAATGAGTGCGGTAAGCGGGCCTAAGAGGGCTGCCGCTGATTTCAGGAATCTGTGATAATAGTTGATCATCCCCAGATATTGACGAAGCTGCTTTTGGTTCTGGGGAAGTGGAAAGGCGCGGATAGCGGCGACACGGTCTACAAGAGGGCAGATACCCTCAGCCGAAACTGTGTGACCCAGGAAAGTAAGAGAAGACGCACCGAATACGCACTTGGTAGGATTGAGACGAATTCCCGCATCATCCAATCTACCGAAAACGGCACGTAGGTGATCCATATGTTCTTCAGGAGAGGAGGAAGCGACTAAAAGATCATCTAAATATGCCCAAGCAAAAGGAAGACCACGGAGGATAGAATCGATGAACCTCTGGAAGGACTGGGCTGCATTTTTCAAACCGAATGGCATTCTTGTGTACTCAAAGAGGCCAAAGGGGGTAATTATAGCTGTCTTGGGAACGTCCTCCGGAGCTACGGGTATCTGATGATAGGCCCGAATTAAATCCAATGAGGAGAAGATAGTGCTGCCGGCCAGGTGGGAAGTGAAACTTTGTATATGCGGCACAGGGTACCTATCCGGTGTTGTGGCAGAATTCAAAGCCCTAAAATCACCACAGGGTCTCCAATCACCCGTGGTGCCCTTAGGGACCATGTGTAGCGGAGAAGACCAACAACTCTTGGAAGGGCGCACAATGCCAAGTTGCAACATGTGATCAAACTCAGCCTTGGCGGCTTTGAGTTTATCAGGAGGAAGGCGGCGAGCTCGAGCAAAGGTGGGTGGGCCAGTGGTCTCTATATGATGTTCCACAGAATGCTTAAGAGGAGTATCTGAAGAGCAAGGATGCAATAAAGAAGGAAAGTCCTTCTGCAGGATAGTAAGGAAGGGAGACCCTACCGAAGATGGCGGAGCATAGCGGAAATGCCCCTTAGCTCTGAAGAACCTAGGGAGCCGTGGGAGTAAAGAGAAGTATCACCGTCAACTAGACGTCTATTACGAAGGTCTACCATAAGATTGAAATGGGACAAAAAGTCAGCGCCGAGGATGGGCTGTGTCACTTCAGCGACGAGAAAAACCCATGGAAACTGGCAGCGGAGAGACAGATCCAACGTACACAATCGCTCTCCATATACCGGGATGGAAGAGCCATTAGCAGCGAATAGTTGACGACCAGGAAGGGGGACGGAGGAGTCCTGAGAAGGGTTGTTGGGTAAAATCGAAAGGCTAGAGCCGGAATCGATCAAGAAGGCAAGTTTAGTAGAATGGTCGTAGATGCGAAGAACGTCCTGTGTAGTAGGAGGAGAAGGAGAAAAAGAGCCAGCATCTCCCGTCGCTCCTACGACGGGTTGGCTGCTGAGTTTCCCTGATGGAGTGAGCAGGTGGGATCGCACTTATTCGCGTCCATACCGAAGGTATGGTGATAGTAACAGTACCCATGTGGGTACTGGCGCTGGCGGGAGGAAGAAGCAGAGGGGGAACGAGGACCACGAGAAGGACGAAAGGTGGAAGGAGTGCGATCACGAGAGCGAAAGGTGTTATTATTAATTGCCGCAGTAAGAGAGAGAAGGGCAGTTTTTATCTCGGCCATGCCAGTTTCGAGAACCGAAACCCGGGTATCCAGAGCTGCCGAAGGAGGAGGTTGTACTGCGAAAGCGTGAGAATAGGAAGGTTGGGGTGGGTGAGAATAAGAAGTTTGAGCCGGAAAGGCGGCAGCAGGCGGTTGAGGAAGAAAGGGAATGTGTTGGGCGTGAGGCGCAGCTGTTTGCGGGGGAGGGAAAGCGGTAGCGGTGGCAGGGGTGGGAGAGACTGCGAAAACGTTGGAAGTAGAGGTTATAGGTGGGCGCACAACCCTGTCCGCTATGGCGGCAAACTCAGGGAGAGTTTGCGCCGGATTCAACGACTGCAGGACACTGTGATGCTCAGCGGGCATCTTCTGGAGGAAGAGTGTACGAATAATTTGCACCTCTCGCGGAGAAGGTGTACCCCCAACAAACCCAGCATTCTCGTCATCAACTCTGATGGTTTTTGATCACCCAGGGCAACGCCTCTAAGCAGCGTCTCTACCCGTTCCTCCCTGGTGGGGGCCAATCGGTCGGTAATGAGTGTCTGGAGAGCGGCGTACGGGGTGGTAGAGGCCCTAGTTTCTGCTAAACCGTCCCTAATTTTGGCCAGACAAGACTCTGGGAGAGCATTTACCACTCTCGCATATCTCTCCTTCTCGTCTTCTATGGACAGGAGCACCGACTCTGCGAGTTCAAACCATCAAAGGTCAGGATCGTTAACAAAGAAAGGTTGGAGATGTATAGATCGCGAGGACATGGTGAAAGGCGGAGAAATAGGTAGAGCGAGGGAGAGAAAGGAAGGGAAGGAAGATGGGGAGCGAGCGGGGGCGCTAATAGCGGATCGCGGGTGGAAAAAGCAAAGAAATTACAACCTTAGGAGCTAGACCAAGAATTAAAACGAGATTGCTGCGATATGAAATTGCCCAAAATACTTTTAAAAAATTTTTTTATTTTTTTTTATACTTATTTGAGTGAGTGTACAAGGGTTTCCTCCGCACACAAGAGTGTGGCTATACCTTGTGAGGAATCCCACGACAAGGGATGATAATAATAATAATAAGAATAGCAAAATTAATAATAATAATAATAATAATAATAATAATAATAATAATAATAATAATAATAATAATAATAATAATGAGTATTGGTATACACAGAATTAATGAAAAAAATGGTGATGTTACGTGGTATGACTCATCTGCCGCACGTCTGACCAAGGAAGGGGTCCAACTGGTGATGGTTTGATGTCCGGAGGCTGCCAAGGAGAGCTAGAATGATTTGATGCAGAAGGAGGCTGGGAGCTGCTGCCGCTGCAACCTATTCTGGTATGGAGTCTGTTAAGAAAAGATAGAGGCACAAACACAACGAGTGGGTAAATCTACCAGTTAAAAAAAACAATAGTAACAAAAGGTACAAAAGTGATTGGGTTCGTTTGTAATAGTTTTTCCTGGCCTTGTTGTGGGTGTTCTGATTATATATATATATATATATATATTGAAGCTTGGTTTGTTTAGGACCGCTTCTTTAAGGTTGATTGAGAAGTTAATGTTCTTACAATTTTTATTTTCTTACTTCTATTTTACAAGCGAGGTTTGGACCCCTGTCCTAAAAAAAACAAAAAACAACAAGGCATTAGAACAGGGTAATCCTAGTTATTACTATTCTACATATGAATCATATACTGCAGGAAGAGTCCTGCATAAGATGAAACTTATGTAGAGTAGCAGTACAAAAATGAATATCAATGTGGGACTGTTTCATGTGTAGGCATACACAGACAGGAAAAGGATCCTCTCCAGTATACCTTCGCATGAAGCAGTATTGCTTTCGGGTATGAGTTGTATGTTCAGGTACTCACACACATACATATACACACACACATACATACACATATATATATATATATATATATATATATATATATATATATATATATATGCAACAAGATATATATATAAAAATATCGATAATATTTATTATCAATTTATATAGCTCCAAATTTTGTTACATAAATTATTATGTATTTTATATATATGTATATATATATATATATATACACACACAATATATATATATATATATATATATATATATATATATATATATATATATATATATATATATATATATATATATATATATATATATATATATACATACACATATTATATATATATATATATATATATATACATATATATATATATATAGTATATATATATATATATATATATATATATATATATATATATATATATATATATATATATATAGTGAAGGGCGCACGAAAAAATATATGAAAGCGTTTTCACGATAAATGCGAAAACGGTTAAACACCCAAATCTGAAAAACCGGAACGAAGCAATACC
>JABUQX010033235.1:0-20000 GCA_015478945.1 Trachelipus rathkii
ATAATCTGTGTTTTTTCACCAAATAAATGATAAACATATATATCATTAATCTATATAATTAATATTTATTTATTTAATTCTTTTATGTTATTATATATAATTATATATCTATATCTACTGTTTAGGTATATTTTTATATACCCAATTTTTCATTGATTTATTTCATTTATTATATAGTATTATTATATATATATAATAATATATATAATTATATTAAGTATATATCAAATAAATAATTAAGATATAATTATATATATTACTATATATTATATATAATATATATGTATATATTATAATAATTTAATATATCATAATAGCTTTATATAATATTATATTTACAGGAAAGAGAAAAGGTATAATATTTAATATGAAATATTATATATATGATATTATTATATATATAGATAATTATATATATATATATAATATAATATAATATATAATTATATTAACAATGTTCATTCGTAATAACTATCTTATAGCATTGTCTTACTTGTTATTTTTATCCAATTTTGTTTATCATTATTTCTTATTTAATTTTTATTATTTAATATATATATATTTCGATTTTTATTGTCTGTGTCAGGAGTTTAGATATATGTTCCAATGAAAAGTCAGGAGATATAGAGCTGTTAAGTAATTAAAATCAATAGAAAAACCAGAGGAGAAATCGGATTGTCTCACCTTTTCCAATATTCAGGAGTATCAATCTAGGACATGCTTTATAATATCTCGTCATCTTGTATAGTTTTTTCTTCCTGCTTCAAGATTTTACAATTTTAATTACAGATTTAGTATTTATACAGTAATTGATTAATATATACAAAAAAACTGATTCCACCGATCCAACGTGTCCCTTCTTCCAAGTATGCCTTTTTATTTGATATTAATTAGAAATAAATATATATCGATTAAAAAAACTTAACAACCGATTCCAATTTCTCTCTCTCTCTCTCTCTCTATTCAATATCTCATCTATACTATCATCTATCTTCATCTCTCTCACTATATATAATTTATATAATATATTTATTTGTAGTATATTATATAATATATTATAATAAATAATAATTACTAATAATTATTAATATATAATATATACTATATATATTTATATATATATAATATATTAATATATATATATATATTATATCTAATATTAATGAAAACATATTTATAGTGTCACTTTATATGTAACTATACATAACATATGATATTAAATGTAATGGTGATATTTTATTATCTAAGAGTTCGATTATAGCTCCATAATTAAGAGTATTATAATAATTATCTAAACACGTACAATATTAATCATATATTACTATTATTTCTCAAACAATTTTATTCTTGTTTAAATCTTAATTTAAATGAAGACAGGAATAAGGATAATAAAAAAGATATTCTCTACTTACTTGATATATTATTTTTATTTTATCTATTTATTTAATTATAATTATTAAATATATTATTTATTATTTATTATATATTTAATTTAAGTTATTTATTAATTTAATTATTTATTATTATTATTTAATTAATTATAATATAATTATAATTATTTATTATTAATTATTATTATAATTATATTTAATTATTAAAGGTTTATATTATAATTTATTATTAATTATTATAATTTTATTATTATTTATTATTAATTTAATATATTTATATATTATTATTATTATTATTATTTTTAATTAATATATATTATTATTAGTATTATATATTTTATATATATATTTATTAATTTTTATATTTTTATATTATTATTATTATTATTATTAATTATTATTATTATTATATATTAATTATTTAAATTATATTTATTATATTTATTATTATATATTTAATATTAATTAAAGGTTTATATTATAATTTATTTTATTATTGATATTATTATTTATTATTATTTAATTATTATTATATTATAAATTATTTAAATTTATAAATTATATTATTATATTTAATTTTATTATTTAATTATATTATTATTATTATTATTATTTATTATTATTTGATATATTATTATTATATATTATTATCATATATCATTTGAATCTACTGTATATTTATTCCATAGTCATCAATTTTAGTTGTGTATTATATAAATACTTATCAACTATGTCCCCTCATATCTAACTTGATTGTAATTATATTTTATTTAATTATTATTCTTTCACCTCTTTGAGTTTATATGTAATACACTATTTTTATTATATTTTAGATATCTACTTTTTGATTTATTATAATCTCACTTAGTCTCAACTCCGGCAATTCAATATTATTATACCATTCGGCAACCGTGGTTGCTATATATAATAATGTAGCTATCTCAGCTATAATACAGCAATAGCATGAATTAATATGATTCGTCATCCTATTAGCTAGATAATAGGAAAGATTTAGTGAATTTTTCTCCGTATTTATTAATATTAACTGATGAATAGTATAGATATTGAAATTGGATATAGTATTGATTAGAGAATGAACATGAGGACCATTTACTAATAAAACATGTAGTGTTTATCTTTGAGTTTATTAAATATAAACTATAAAATTTTTTTCTTCTCTTTACTATATATATATAGACAGAAATATGTTGTGTATTTTTTGAATAAAGTCTTCAGAGTTTTTTAGTTCGTGTTCATTAGCTGAGAATATACTATATAAAATTTTTTTGTTTCTGATGTGTTAAAACATCTTTATTGTACTCGGTCTCTACACTCTAGAGGTTCTCAATTCTTGCTGCTTCTTCTTCGCTCAGTTCTCTTTCTCTTTGGCTCTCATTCAATCATCCACATATATATATAAATTAAGGGAGACTACAAACACGATAATCATAACAGCGAGCTGTATGAATTACAAACAATATTATAAAATGGCTCGGGCATAATCTACTTACCATATTTGTAATTAGATATTTTTATATTGTAGTAGGTTTTACTGGGTATAGTGATGAGTGATAGAGAATGCTTAGAGTCATAAGAGAGAGGAGATGAGTTAGAGAAGATTGTAGTAGATGAGATGTTAGGAGTTGAGTAATGTCTTACAGAAGAGATGAGACATGACCAAGATTCTAAAGCATGATAGAGTAGAGATGTTGTATAAATTTGATGAAGATAATTATTCAGCCATGTGCTGAGCTCTGACTCAAATATACTAATTTAAATCAATCACACAATAGAGAGCTTATATCAATATATGAGATAGATAGAGGATGCTTGTGATAATTCTAAAACCAGTGTATGTCATTCTTAATTGAATCAAAAACAACTATTAGACGAAATGCATTGATTTAATCTCTCATTACAATCATTCGGGAGAGCGTATATGTGATGAATTTATCTCTCCGAGACTTTAATATTTATAGTGATCATAAAATTATAACTAATTCAGTTACATAATAATAGATTAGATAGAAATGAGTGAACTAATATTTTGGTTCTTCTTACAGTAAATGTTATGTCAAAATAATAAAAGATAAAAATCTTTATTACAATTAATTGTAATATAATTAACAATAATAATATAATAATATATTATAATAATAATAAGTTAAATTATAATAATATAATAATTAATAATAATAATAATAAATAATATATATAATATATTAAATAATAAATATTAATTATTATTATTTTAATAATATATATTTAAATTTATTATTATATTATTTAATTATTATTATTTATTATTTATTTAATATTATCTATATTATATATATTATATAATTATATTAATTATTTAATTAATTTATTATTAATTTATTATTATTATTATTATTATTTTATTTTTATATTTATATAGTTGTGTTGTTAGAGGTTAAGTTAATTGTTTTTGTTGTTATTATCGATGTTATTTCATTCTTGTTATTCGATTTTTCTATGGTTGTTTTATAGATCATCAAATAATTGCCATACTAATATCTAATTTACAGTTTTTTATAGTAGTTTATTTCATATTATTATTGCATGCTATCATGAATTCTTGGCATGATTTTGATATTACAAAGATTCTTAAAAGCACTGAGTCAAGATAACATAGGTAGAAAAAAATTTGCTTATTTAGATGGACATATTAACTAAGTGAAATTACTATATTTAATAAGGTCCTAAGTAGAGCATATACGATATTTTAAAAATATAGAGTTGAGAAACGGTGGTGCTAAAAGATTTTTATAGTTACTCTCTCGAGACAAACTGTGGTTCCAGTAATTTGAGTTTAAAAAATCTGAATAACATTTTATCATTTATTTACAATTAACAAATTATTTATTATTAAACGGTAGTACGAACAATCATTAAACCTTTTTTATTCATTAAGTAGCATTATTCAAATCAAGTAAAGACAATATCTTTAATTACTTTTTGAGTTATTCAAAAAATTTATCTAATATTATACGAAATATTATTTTATTATTTTTTATTCCATTCACATAGGATATAATTTTCAAATATAACCTTTAATTTATATAGATTTTCTCATAATGCTATATAATCTTTTATGATTTAACTAAATACTGTATATAAGATGCATTGAGATAGTACTATATTAATAATTACTAAAAAATATCTGTATACTGTACTCCTCGTATTTGTGAAATAACTTTGAATACTATATTTTTTGAGAAGAGAATAGCAATTAAAATAAATAAAAAAACAAGTAAATAAAGTTTACCAAATTTTTGTTTTTCTTTTAATTACTGAAACCATTTATCGAATGGTAATTTTAAAAATATAACAGAATTAGAACAATCTAGTCTTATACCTAGTACTTTAATGAATAATTTGTCTATTGTTATCAATATATGACATTAAACAAATTATATAATGATTTAATGGTTCTATTATATATAGTTATTAATTGATGACCTTTATATTATAGTGTATTCCTTTTCAATTATTACTATCTAAATAACTGGGCAAAATTATGATGTAAAAACTGTTTAAAAAATAATTAATATAATTAGAGAGTGATAGAAATGTCTTATCTTTAATTATTACTACACGTAGTTGAAAATTATTATATATTTTACTATGTGTAGTGTCTTATGTATAACAGAATAATCTTTTTACATATTTAAAGTTTTAAAAGTTTGATTTTAATTATTCTTTACTTTTTTATTCTGAAATGTTTTCTTATCTAAATATATATATTGACCATATGATAAAATGATATATATATATATTATATATAAATATAATATATACATCAATATTTATTTTAAAACAAATTAATTTTATATATTGCGCAAAGGTTCACAGACTTATCTATATGAGTATTATTAATTATTTAATATATATATAGTATATATATATATATATATATATTAATATATAATAATAATATATATATAATTATATATATATAATAATAATATAAATAGTAATTTATATATTATATATAAATTATAATATGTAATAGATATATATTATATATTATATATATAATATATATAATATATATATATTAATATTTATAATTAAATATATAATATAATATATATATAATTAATAATATCATATATTATTATTAATATATATACTATAATATATATATATATATATATTATATAATAGTATATAATACCAATTAATATTAAGTATATATGATATATAGATAGTGATAAATATTATAATAATATATATTAATATATATATTATAATTAATATATTAATATATATATAATTAATTTATAATAATAATTAATATAGTAATAATCCGAGACTATATATATATATAATATATATATATATAAAATAATCTATATATATATATTATTTGTATCAATTCTTCTTCTCTCCCTGATGTTCACTACTATCTCTTCTCTCTCTAATCTCATTATATCTACTACTCTCTCTATTATAATATATATATAAAGTGATGGTCGATGGGTGTATTCGCATCTACTGTAAACAAATAGTTTTAAGAGATATAGTAATCAGTTTAACTCTCACATTCAGTATATCTGTTCCTGAGATTGCGAATTCACGAATATTACATAATGCGGTGTAAAGCTGATAATGTTATCAATTATTATTATATATTAATGTTATTCCGATTATTAATCTATTAGATCATTTAAATATCTAACCAAAGAGTAAATTTTACAGCTATACTTTTAATATAACCAATGACACGATACACAATAATATGATATATGTTTGTCTACAAAGTCATCGGAATCTGAGAGAATCACGAAAACAAATCTTATCGACATGAAAAATAATTGAGTACTTATACCGTAAGTAGTGTATAAGGAGATAGTTGTAGATATAGTGAATGCAAGTATGTTACTTCAAAATATATTTTAAAAATATCAATAATTAAGTGCAATTATGTAGCAATAATTGCATCATCAAGCAAATTATAACAACAAATTTGTAAGTGTAATTAAAAAACAGAATAGTATTTATTTCATGGAGGTACATACTTAACTTTAATATTCATTAATTCTTTAGTGCTAAACGTGACCATACTATAACTGAATTATTTTTTTTCACTTTGCTAAGGTAATTTCACAAAGAACTTATCTTAATGAATTCAAAGACTCAAGGACAAAAAAATAATTTAGATATAAATATTATATTAATTTAATTTATTATAGATAAGAAATTGTCGAGTGATAATGTAAGTACCCTATTGAATTTTGGACATATGAGTGAAAAATAATAACATTACTACTAAGATTGCGTCAACATGCGTCTATTACTACTATCTCTTGATTAAACTACTTTCAACATCACCTTTACTACAAGTTTATAATGGTAATCCTCTAACCTTGTTCCTCTAAAGGCACCAGTGACTCCTCCACTAGTCCCAAGGGCCAATGATCATAAGGTATATGAGTATCATTATCTTATTATATTCAGTGGCGGGCTTTTGGGGTGTAGGACTAGAGTAGAGCAACGCCATAAGGCCTTAGTTGTGTGCAATTAAGAGAGGTATAAGAAGAGATCCATGATAATAAGTACGTATAAATATTATAGTGTCGAAACTACTTTTGTTCTTGTTCTATAGTTTCTTAGTGAAAACACATAGGTAATTATTAATTGAGTTGTGGTTAATTCTTATATATTATATAATATTTAATTATAATATATTGATAGAGGAAGTAGAGTATAAAAACTATTATATAGTGAATATCTCAATCACAGTGGGTACACGGATTGGTATGCATACCTCGACGGTAGTTAAAGGTTAATTTGTATCCGCGGGTACGATATGTCTTGGATGACCCTGTAGTTATTCTATATATGCGATATATATATTTTACTATTAGGTTATACTACTGTCAATGACAAAATATCTTTATTATTAAACAAAAAGGCAAACAGCTTTAAGATATTCGAACTGAAATTTTCCGGTAGTATCTGTTTGTAAAAATGAATCCGGTTTATCTTTTTAAAATGGTGGAGATAAGAGATACACTGATACTGTTAATGAAATGTAATGAATGAATTGGGTCCTCTGTCACATCTTGGAAATGCAATTACGGTGCTGACTATAAGGGGGACTACCTAATGGCAGGACAGGAAAATGGGTCAACAGGAAAAGGTAAGACACACATCAAGAATATTCTTGTAATCGTTTTCACAGCTAGCGTTTTACGGATGCGGCGGAGCGTCTAATTTTCTAAAGTACTGTAAATTTGTCTTTTGTTTAATGTCCTATGCTCAGGTTTATGTTAGGCTTGGTTAGGTTAGGTTAGCGTTAGGTTAGGTTAGGCTTGGTTTGGTGGTTTGGTTAGGTTAGCTTAGCTTATATAGGGCTGGATTCTGAGGTGTCTACTTGGTGTAATTTTTCGGCGGTATGGATTTAGAGTAGTTGGTTTTGTCTAATGTCTATAAGAGGGCTATGTGACGAAATTCTTTTGATTATGCTGACGTAGTATCAGGTATCAGTTTCATTTTGTTTTGGTGTAAATTATGATGCTATATATAATTTAAAGTGCATTTGTAGCGACATAGAAATAGTGAAATATTATTAATAAAATTATAGTTAATAGATTAACATATATAGGATATTATTTTTAATGGTACTTTGTGGATCATTTGGGTTCATCTCTTATAGTCGTGATAGGCTTTATTAATTATTCATAATCCTTTATATCATTCTATTTGGAATTACGAAGTTGTTAGAGTCGTGTGAAAGATATATATCTGGTGTACGCATTTCACAGTTTACTTTGTAGAGAGACGTATATATCCAGGAGTTTCTTTGGCTCTTTCAGATTTATAGTATCAATGTCGTCCCTATTTCATTGTTTAGTAAGTTAATATAGATGCATTTATGATATTGGCGTTCTATTTTGGTTACAAGCAACCTTCCTTCTTTTCTATATATTTATTTGTTTTAATTTACATGATATTATTTTATGTGTGTTATACTAAATAATAAATTTTTGGGTGCTAATATTAGCAGGATAATATTAACGAAGAAAAATAGTGGGTAATTTGCAAATATTTGCGTAAGTTTAATTCATTAAAAATTTCAAATGCTTTATTCTCAGTGTACGTGACTTTGATCGACCTATTGGAAAATACTTATCGTTATAAAATGATGCAAATTATCGCTTAGTGATTTCATATATAATTATTATTTAATTCTCTATGTGAATTAAGGTATAGTATATAGGTTATTTATTAATATAATATAATACTATATTAAGCTCTACAATATACTATCCGAATAAGGATGTATAGATAATAATCAAAATAATCGATACATGCCGCTTGAGTATAAATATATATGATTATATAATATTATATATAATATATATATATATATAGTATATATTAATATATATTATAATATATATATATTAAATATATATAATATATATTATTAATATATTAATTAGTATTAATATTAATATATTATAGTTATATATTATATATAAGTATAATTAATTAATATATATACATATATTATTATATGTGAATGACAAAAAAATATAATCATAAATTTCTAAGAAAGATAAAAAGAAGAAAAATTGGAGAATACACTTACATAAATAATGTAGTAGTAATATATTATATATTATAGATATATATATATATATATAATTATAATCCAAGTCAGATTGTAATGAATGATAAATAATACCTTTATTTTGAATAATGGTTAATAAAAATTTGTTTTCTAATATCGGTGTCAGTTACTTTAAATATAATATATATATATTATGTGTGTGAGAGAGACTACTAATAACCTATACGATTATAGTGTTTATCTAATATATATAAACGGGTGCCCTAACTACTTTTTCTTGTTATAATAAAATTAGATATATTTATATTTGTTTACGCTAAGAACATATTTGATACTGAGCTAGTGTATAATTGCTATATTATGGTATAAGGAATTATAATTATTCTAATTAACCAACAATATATTATAAGTTAATATGTGATATAAACTAGTGATTTAAATTAAATAATCTTTATTATCATTAGATGAATGTTAGTGTACCTGTATTTAGACACAAACCACACTTAGCTCTTATAATTATATATATATATAATTATAATTATTAATTATATCTATATATAACTAGTATATATATATATATATTTATATATATTAATATATATTAATTATATAATATATATATTATAAATAAGTATATATATATTAATTTATATATATCTAGTTAGATTTTGCCTTAAACTAAGATTTATTTTGAGCAACGTCAGCCTGCCACTTGTGGAATATATTATATATATATTATATATATTAATTATATAGTATATATTAATTAAGAGGTTGGTAAGTACGGATAATCTCATACTAGCTATCATACTAGCGATGCACAACTATACTTTATAATCCGACATAATAATTTTTTTAGTGCGTATGATAGCGGGTATATAAATAGTATTCATTAAATAGAATAAATTATATTATAAAATGAGCAAACATCAGTTTTGATATATGTACTAACGTATATATACCTTATTAATTATTATATAATTTTATTAATAATATATATATATTATATATATATATTTATTAAATTATTATATTAATATATATACTATTAATATATATATATATTATATAATATATATATATTCTTATTATTACTATTTATATATATATAATATAATATATATATTATAGTATAATGGACATTTTATCAGTGGTTGACCTGCCGTTAAAATTAGTTAGGGTTTAAATATTATTATAGATTAAAGTATTATTTAGGTTATATATTATATAGGATGTAGGTTATGGTTTAGGTTTAAGGTATTATACGGTTATAGTGATTATATTAGGTATATACTAATCATAAATTATTAAAATAAGATAATTATATAATTAATTTATTTAGTATATAATTTATATCGTCATCCTGGAAGTATTTACAACCACTATATTAATACTATAGCCTATTATATATATATATGATATATATTTTATATAATATTAATTATATATATATATATATATTATAATATATATTATTAAATATAGTATTATATATTATATATATATTAATATATATATATATTATATATACTATAATATTTCTATATATATATATATAATATAATTATATATTGTTAATAATTATTAATATAATATCAATTATATATAATATAATTAGTTATATATATATAATATATATTAATTATATATAATATATATATTATTATATATAATATATATATATAATATAATATATATTAGATAATCATTTAACGGACTTTCAAGGATCACAGAAACAGTCAAACTGGAGATATGATAATTTATAGAATTTCAAACTCATTACTGCATAAAGCTTAATGTGTCAAAGCTAATCTAATTTCTAAATTACTACTAGTAAAAATATACATAAAAATTTTATAAATACACGTGTTTTACAGACTGTTAAAATTAATTTGGGATACCTATTAAAATTAATGAAATAAATATATGACTTAGTACTATAAAAAGAGTCAGATGAAAATCAATGCTGAGATATAACAAAGATCAATATAATAATAAAGAATAACTATAGAATTTAAATAATAATAATAATAGATACATACATACCTTTATGATATTACCCTTATTTAAGTCTATCTTTGTTACCTATTTAATACAGTTGCGTATTTATTTAATAAGGCTGGACAGATTATTTATATATTATTTTTTTTTTGGCTTCTAGACAAATCTTTGCAGCGATGTTCAGAGGTGTCCAAAAGACATACTGTTATTGGATCCGATATTATAGATATTTTAATTTATTAATAATTAATAGATAAGATATATTAGGTGATTAATTTGGTTATTAATTTAGTAGACTGTAACTTGGTGATGTACAATTTGGTTATGTAATTTAGTGGATGTGAATTTAGGTGATATAATTAGTTTTTATTATTATTATTATTTATTATTATTATTAATCATTATTTATTATTATTCATATAATTATGTATTTAATATATAATGATTATACATAATTACATATGTTTATGATCAAATAAGCCATTTATAAATATATATATATTATTATTTTATTATATACAATGTATTGTTTTAATAAACTGAATGACTATAAGCACTTGACGGACGGATAATCCTTACTATGATGTTTGTATAATACTGATCTCATTATACTTTTCATAATGTATGTACTGAAATGTATTTTATCAGACATTTTTCCAATACTAACAACAGGTCTTATTAAACTACAGTCAAACGACAAATAACTCTACATATCCTCTCAAGTTACCTGATACAGTGGACGTTCTTCTAAAGGATCAGGTATTAAGTAATTTGTGTTATATGTTTTAGAGTTTTAGAGACAGAGCTTTTACTGTAATGTGTATTATTAATATTTTTAATATCTTATATTTATTTATAAATTATTTTTTATCAATTATATTAACTCTATGATCGAGCAAATTGTTATTTTTTTGTGTCATGTCAATATATTATAAATAGGGAATAGAAGCAATGTCAGGGAGTTGATTTCTGCGTCCTCCTTCGCTCGTGTTAATGAAAGAGGATTAGATTATGGTGTTGGTAAATGAAGTTGGAGTATTCATAAAATGACGTTATACTTCACTTGGTTATATTAATATATATATATAACGTATAGGTGAAGATAATAATGAAAAATAATTGAGGGCTATTAAAACATCATGGGGTAATTAGAGAACATATGGCAATTATGTAATAATTAAATATTTATTATATAATATATTTTAATATATTATATATATATATATATATATATATATATATATATATATATATTATAATATAATATATATATATATACTATTATATATATATATACTTATATATTATAGTAATATACTATAATATTAATATGTGATAATAGTAACTATGGCTAAAACTCATAAACTTTATAATACTATTCAGTATCATAATATATCCGTATTATACCTGACATATTCCGTCAGGATATAAGTAGATTTTATTATCTACGCATTATATATATTATATATTACCTTCGGATAGTAAAAAATCACTATCCGCTAGACTCAATATAATATATATAGAATAGTTTTAATATATTTTAATAGTTTTATATTGCTTATATAGTTAATATAAAACTTGTTAATAAAATTAATATATATTTAATATATATATATAATAATATATTATATATATATATTATATTTTATATATATATTATATATATATTAATAAATATAAGTTATAAATATATTAATATAAATATAATTTAATAATATAATATAATATATATATAATTGATATATTATATATAAGTATTAATATATATATAATTATATATAATATATTCATTTATATGTTTTAATTTAAAAGCACTATTTCTAAACACTATCAATAAGATCATTTTATTACAATTCGTATATGATACTAGGTTCAGAAAAAACATTAGATTGACTATTATCAAATTGAAGATCATAAGTAAGAGAAATCATATGTTCTTTAAATTTGAGTAACTATTTTATTATCTATGCTCAATACTATATAAAAGATTTAAATATTTACACAAATTTATTATTAGATTATAAAAGTATATAATATTATATATATATAATAGATATAATTAATATCTAATTTATTATTATTATTAGCCTTTTATTATTATAAATTTTAATCATTCTACTAATATATACATTTATATTCATTTGACCAAACTACTTAGAGTGGGAATTTACACTAATGTCAGTGACTTTCTACAACTTATGACTATTTATAACGGTAACTCTCATATATCTTAAAAAAAGTAAATATATTAATGAAGAGCAAGCGCTTCCTTGTTAATGAATTATTATTTTAATGGTTTAATCTATTATTATAATTTTACGTCGTATATATTAATTCAGCAGAGCATTAATAATTATGTGATATATATATAATATATAGGAAGTATATTTTTATTATAAATAATTTTTATGTAGAATGTTATATATATAGTTATATATAAAAAATTTAAATGTTTAATAAAAATTATTATTATTATATTCAGTAAGTTAAGTCACTTTTTATATTACATATGTTAAGGTATTATATTATAAATACATTTATAGTGACTTATAACTTTACATATAGTATCATCTCCTATCTCTAGTCCCTTATCTATCTTCATCTCTCCTTATCTTGCTTCTATCTCATATCTATCTATATCTCTACTCTCTATTCTACGTACTATTACTTCTCTTATATATATATACTCGTCAAATTCTATGAATAAACATAACCTACAATAATGGTTAAAAATAAAATACAGTACAGCATTTTTCATTATACTTATATTTAATTGTGATATATATATTTATAACTAATTTACATCTTAGAAATTGAGAAAATATAGTATAATCTCAATTATAATTATGTGGATAATTAAATATATTATATATTTAGTAATTGGTTTTAATGAATGATATGATAATTAAAGTTTCCAATTTATTTAGTAAATATTATTTTTTATTTATTATATTAAGGGAAGTATTATACTTTTGATTCTAATACTTTTGCTTATATATCCATATGGAACTATCATAATATAGTACCCCATTTTATATATGTAAATAAAATATTATATTATATTATTATATATATATATATATTATATATAATTATATTAATATATTATTACTAAATTGTTTATTTATATATTTAAAGTGGGAGTAGCTAGTGTAGTTTAGTTTGATTTAAGTGACAGTAGTCAATGATGCCCATATTTGATGGTCATTAACTATTATTGTTTATAGATGTGTGTGTTGTCATGCTATAAATGTTTTTGATGTAAATTCGATTACTGTCTCTGAAACGGTTTATTATAATTCAGAGTGGTTATTAGGTGGTAATTGTTTATCTGTTTTAAGTATCGTACATAGTAGGCTCATGGCGCCAATTGAATATTAATTATATTATATTATTACTATGTATTTTAATAGAGTGTTTAGAATATAAGCCTCGATATAAATATGAAATTCGCATAGCAAAATCGATGATGGATAGCTATAGCGTAGATCAGGATACTAGAGCCCGAAGCGTGAGGAGCGGTAGTAATCACTAGTATCGATTCGCAGTGAGGGAGATATATTATGATTTCTATAACATGTTAGAACGTGTCTATCTATATGTATTATCATATGAGGCTATTATTGAATACCCGATTTGAATAGGTATTTCATTACTTCAGAACCCAATAGAATGTGAACCCAATTTGAAATCGATATGTTAAAGGTGAAATACTCCGGTATATACTTAATCTGAGATATATGATATATGGATTAGGGATAAGCTAAGATCTGGAGGAGTCGAATATGATTAAAAGGCCTTACTAGAATACGAGTCTCCGTTTTAGGAAGTCTCATACTACTATATATATAATCTGTAATTAGTTCAGATAAAAATAATCAGCTCTAATAATTGAATCATAATAGTACGTGATTTCCCATGGCATCATATATACTCAGACCTTGTAAATAATATATAAATATCACTCCTCTCTCATGTAAAGAGATGTCAGCTTGTTAATGTAGAGCGATCACTAAATTATTATGTATTTACTTCTCTCTTCTCCACTCTCTCATATTATGTATTCATTCTCTTCTTATACTTTCTATCATAGTTACCTTAATCGTCTCTAATATTCACTATATCTACTTTTCGGTCGATCTCTATTCACTCTGTGGTCAGGTCCTTCTCTCTGGTAAATATAAGAGCTGGTCTAAATAGTCACAAGTGGCTAGGGTTCAGATCTATCTTTCAGTCGTGATCCTTAGATAATTACTTACCTATTAAATTATATATCTTATATATATATATTAATATATATATATATATAATTAATATATTAATTATTATATATATAATTATATATATATATATTATATAGATATATATATATATAATATATATATATAATATTATAATATATATATATATATTTATATATCTATATATTAATATATATATTTATATATATAACAATTATTATATAATATTAATATATTTATAATATATATATTATATATATTATTATTATAGCATATATATTATAAATAGTAAAATTATATATATTATTTATAATATTAATATAATATATATAATATTATATATATTTTATATTATATATAGCATATATATATAATTAATTATATATATATTAATATATATAATATATTAAAAATATATAATTATATATTTAATTATATAATTAATATATTATTCATATATTTTTATATTATATATATTATTTTTAACTTATGAAATAAATATGTTATTTGGTAATAGGGATGATAGATGTAGTAGGGTCAATACCTACTCTGCCTAAATAAACTTACTCACTTTAAATGAATCATTTATATGTAATAGATCATAAATATTTAAAAGCAATATATTCAATAGTTTTAAATTATTTCATTTTTCTCACCTTATGACTTATTTTTATTAAAAACTTATATAATATTCTGCGTATAAATAATATCGTAATATATATTCATTATTATATATATTAATATATATATATAAAAATAATATATATTATATATTATATTATATTATATACTATATATATATATATATATTATATATATTATATTATATTAATATATATTAATATTAATTATATATATAATAATATATTTAATATATATATATATATATATAATATATATTATTATATAGTAAATATATTATTATATATATATATAATTATAATATGTAATTATAATATATTATATATAATTAATATTTATATTATATATAATTATAATATATATTATATATATATATATATATTATATATAATTATCTTAATATATATATATATATATATATATAATATATATAATATATATATATTATATATTATATTATATATATATATATTAAATTAATATATAATAATTTTATTATTATATTAATATAATATTAATTATAATTATATATTATAATATATATAATAATATATATATATTATATTATATTTAATATAATATACTATAAAATTATATTATAATATATATTAAAATATATATATATATATATATCTATATTAATATATAGTATATATATAAGTATATAAATATATATTATATATAGTATTAATATTAACTCTACTACTCTTTATTATTACACCAGAATGTAGGATTTTGCGAATTCTGCAAATTAGATATCTAAAACACTTGCCTTAATTATTTAGGATTCCACATTATTACATGAAAGTGATCTAATATGAATGTTAATGTTTACAACTTTAGATTTATTTGTTATAACATATATAACAGTGTAGCTAAGCCTGACTACACTCTAATAATACACCAGAATGTTAATTGTTTGAACTTTTACAAATTAAAACCTCATATACCTGCTTAAATTAACTAGGCGTCCAAATTATCACATGAAACTGGTTAAGTATGAATAGAAATTTATACAACTTTAGATTTCTTTGTAATAACTCATAAAATGATGTACCTAAGCTCAAATACGTTTTATTGCTACAAATATTATTATTATTGATTATTATATTATTATAATTTTATTATTATATTTTATTAATTATTTATTTAATTATTTTATATAATATATATTTATAATTTAATTTATTATTTATTATTATTAATAATTTATTATTATAATTATTATAGATTAATTATTTAATTATTATTGTTATATTAATTATTATATTATTATATTGATAAAAATTCGTTTAGGTATGTGATTTTTCTTTAATAATTAGTACTTGTGTTGTTTCGGTTTGTGGATATGTTTTTAAATAATAACCAATATAAGCAAGTATATTAGGTTGGGTGGTGTTTTATGGATTTTATTTTATAGTGGTGTTATATAAAATGGGAAATTATATCATTGGGTGCAGGGAAATATGTACGCGTATATGTAGAATAGGTTTAGCAATAAATTAAAACTATTTGTTATTTATTAACAAAATGTTTTATCAATAATTTTTATACAATTTTTGATGTTGTTAATTGCTTTTAATATTAATCAACAACTGAGATATTTGAGATAGTAACCTTTTATCCGATTAAACTGTCTGATTAAGTATATAAATATAATAATTAATAAATGTTTGTTTTAACTAATTTGCTTTAAACCTAACCCTCCTTACCCCCCCCCCCTATTTATTATATATATGTATAGGTATAGTATATAGCTTTTATCCTATATATTATATATATAATATTAATATGATAATTATAGTTAATATATATATTAAATATAATAATATATTAATAAATTATTAATATTATATATATATATATATATATATAGTAATATTTATTAATTATATATATATATATTAATTAATATATTTATATATATATATAATATTAATAATATTATATAACTTATTTATATTATTATTATATATATTATTATAATATAAGTTAATAGTATATATATATATATAATTATATTAATATATATAATATATATAATTTAATTATTATAATAATATATATATATTTCTAATATAGAATATAATATATTATATTATATATTAATATTATATAATATATATTATATATTATAGTATATTATACTATAATATAATTTTAATATATATATATATTATATATATATATATTAATTATTTATATATTAATATATATATATATATTAAGTTATATATATTATAATATATATAATAAATATAATATATATATTATATATTATATATATTATTATATTAATTATTATATCTATAAAGTATATATATTTAATATATATAAATATATATTATTATATAATATATATATATTAATATATAGTGATTAATGTTATTATTATATATATATATATATATATATATATATATTATATTAATATTATATTATAATTAAATATATATAGTATATAAATATATAAATATAACTATATATTTATATATTTAATTATATTTATATAATATTAATATATATATTAATATATTAATTTATATATTATATATAATATTAATATTATGATATATATATATAATTAACTTTATATATATATATATAATATATATTAAATGCGTTATTTTTCTGGCAGCTTATTTGTCTAGGCCGATATTGGGCGGCCTTTACGTATTGCTTTTTTATAGCGTACTAGGCTATAAAATTCTTTGCTGAATATATATAATGAACTGCCTTTGACTTTAGTTAGAGCTTGGCTTTGCCTGCGTAAGGTGATAGCTGTGAGAGTTTGCTTTGTATCTATGAATAGGTAGTAGCAGATATATCTACTCTGTACTCTACGAACTACATAACTCTTCTCTCTCTCCTCACATGACTATACTATTCGTGTCCTTCAAACACAATAGATCAAGCTTTCGCATTCCTCACTGCTCAGTCATATCTCTTATTTGCTAATACGTAGTTCACAGGTGACTTAGATTCTGCTTCTAGGGCATATTATGAGCACATACAAAGTTAATCTTTACTAAATTGTATAACATTTATTTGAACTAATCATCATCACTTATTGCTTAATATCTCGTTGTTTCTCACACTACTACAGACTAGAATCGTTAAGCATGAACGTTAATTAAACTTACTAGTCTGATCGAGTCTTAATAAAACGGTTTACGCTCTTTTATCTATATATAATATTATATACATGTTTAATTCGTAAGCTTTAGTAATTTTAATATTTTCTTTTCTAGGTTTTATTTTTGAATTTTTCTAAAAAAAAATTTACAAATTTCATGTGTATACGTTGTTTCGTTTATTCTCTCCTATAATTGTTCTATACATTGTATTTATGTTTTTATGAATTTGTCTTAATAATGACTCAATCTGACATTAAGAGAATAAATGGTTTCTACTTCCCCGACATACCCGTCATAAGGTCTATACCTCTGAACCATGCATATCATAAACACCATCAATTACGACCTCTTTCCTCTCCCTCTATGAATAATGGTGACCAGTTGATTCATGTCATGTATTCCCCCCAATTTGTATTGCAAAAATAAATTCACAAGATGTCTAAACTATCCTCAACATAAAATACACTTACCTCTTCGTGTGAACCTAACTTCAGGAAACTGTGTAACAAAAATTTAAATGTATTGCAACTTTTAACGATCGTAATGTTAATAACTATCCAACTTATTGACTATTCTGAGACGTACTGTCAGTTGGGTTTCCTAAGATCTGATATGTGAAGAGTCTTACAATGAGTAATGCGGTGCTCGGCCCGAAGTGAGATCTTTTGCACATTCTTGTAACTTCCTTAATGAGTATTTATTTAATAGCATAATGGATAAATAAATGTGCATTTCAGTGATTGAAGTCTTTAGATCTGAAATACCCTATTTAATGCTCAAATACATGAGGGTATTCGTTTAACTTGTAGTTCTGTATTAATTCTCTGATGTCTCTATAGTATCGTAAACCTTTCATGTGCTAATGGTAGAGATGGAAGATATCTGATCACACTTAGGGTGAGTAATCTCGTTTGTATGCCGAAAATGGAACATAGAAGTTAAGTGTCGACGAGTGACTATAGATAACTTGTATAGAATAATA
>JABUQX010033235.1:25000-30000 GCA_015478945.1 Trachelipus rathkii
TGAGCGCGGTGCGTGCGCATAACAGCAATTATAATTATATTAATTAATTATTATTATTATATATTATTATTATTATTATTATTATTATTATCATTATTAATATTATATTATTATTATTATTATTACGAAGAATTTGATTCTGAGTCGAAAACGATTTCCTGCGGAATCGTTTTTTCCGCACTCCGACCCGGTCCTTCGGTTTCGTCCGTAATGCAAGCCGCCTTTCGACTCCGCTTAGCAGCGCGAACGCTTCTGGTTCAGTTCTCTGAAGTTTTCTTATTATTATGTATATTATGTATTATATTATTATTATTATATTATATTATATTATTATTATTATTATTATTATTATTATTTATTATTTTATTATTAGTTATTATATTAGTTAATGATTTTTTAAGCTCTCGGCTAGCTTGAGTCCATAAATAGTTCTATAGAGGTTGAGTTTCGTATTCGGCTAAATTTGGAGAGGGTTAGATGGTGACGTAACTCAATCGTAGAGAGTCGTCGCTCTGTCCCCGAAGGGAGCGCACGCTTATAAATCGAAGTGTTCTAGACAGGTAAATTTGGTGAGAGATCAGAGTTGAATTTAGAAAGAGTTGGTATAGTGAATTGAGGAGTTTGGCTCGCGCACCGGTGCTGAGCCGTGCGGTGCTGAAGTTAATAAAGCATTCGTATAACAAAATGTTGGTTGTTTTATATAGTGTTATTTGAGTCTGTAGATCTGAAATAATGGTTTCAGACATCAGAAAAAATAAAATAATAATAAATAAATAATAAATAAATAAATAAATAAATAAAGAATTCTTATTCCTTTTATGTTTAGAACGTCCAAATTTACGTTGTTTACATACCTTAAACAGTAAATCCAGTAAAGTCAGTAAACCACCCTACCATCCACAGCCCTTCGTGATCTATTGAATTCTATGATTCAAGTCAAATTTTGTACTAAAATTGTCATGTTTACATACCCCCTTAAAGTCAGTAAATCAGTAAATCAGTAAATCAAACTGCCCTCCCCACCTTCCATGATAATGGTTCTATAAACTATTCAACTTTGATTATTTATCTATTTGATAAACTTTCCAATTATTTTGTAAAAATTGTTATGTGTTACAATACCCTAAAGCAGTAACAGTAATAAGCAAATACCCTACCCTCCCCACCCTCCATGATCCATTGATCTATTGATCTATTGATCTATTTTATCTAATATTCCTATTGATCTATGATCAAGCATTTGTTTAGTAAAATTGTCATTTTTACATACCCTAAAGCAGGTAATCAGTAATTCAGTAAATTAAGCTGCCCTTCCCACCCCTCCATGATCCATTGATCTATTGATCTATTTGATTCTTTGATCTACTTGTTATTGATTCAGTCATAATTTTTTACTATAATGTCATGTTTTACATACGCCTAAGCAGTAAATCAGTAAATCATAAATAAGCCATTCAACACCCCCTCCTACCATTCCATGACTATTGATCTATTGTTTCATGTCATTTCGAGTATCACATTTTGGATAAACATAAATAAAGTCATTCTTTATACAAAAGATCATCATATTATTGACGTAACAAAGTTTCGCATTAATAAAGCTAATATATCTACCTGAAACTAAGAATATAACCACAACGACATACCTGACACCTTAGCAGAATAAACTGTTAAATTAACAAAGTTCCTACTTAACAACAGTAAAAGTAACTAACAGTTCATACAAAAACGTAACCTATTTATCGTCAACTTGGTCAAACGTATCTCTCTAACATAACAATGTCAATTTACATAATACGGTGAATGATATACAAAAAATTTTTTACCATAACTTGTCTAATTATATACAGAGCACGGAAAGTATGCTAAGTAAACAAAGTTTTCACAAAACACCATTAATATAACCAACATAGCAATTACTATAATACTAGAGATATTAATATAAATTGTTGATGCGAACCTGACACATCTTAGCAAGAAAAGACTGCTAAATTAACAAATTTCAAACTTAAGTAATCAGTAAAAAGTACTTGCAAGGCATAGCAAATAAACATAATCCATTCACGACTTGTATCAAACATATCTCCGCGCATATATAATTGTTAATTTTACATTAATCATATAATATAAAAAATATTTATCCTACTTACCTAACCATCATAATACCTAACGGTAAAGACAAACAAAGTAAAAGTTTACCCTCTGTATAATTAAACACTATGAACAATAACATACTTAGATGTAATAGTAACATCTTAAAAGGTAAGAGATTCCTTTCTTTCAACAATAGAAGAAAGTTAACGATAATATATACCTTTGAACTGATATGTTCGTTCGTGCGTCGTATCTTGTTTAACTGTCTCTGATTGGTTAAAGAAAGAATCTCATTTACCCTTTAAGGATTTGTTTATACACTCTAAGTATGTTATTTCTAGTTTAGATTTACAGGAGGGTAAACTTTACTTTTTGTCTTTACCCGCTTAGGTATTATATGTTAGTAAGGTTAGGATAAATATTTTGTTAACATTATTATATGTTAATGTAAATTAACAATGATTATGGCGGAGATATGTTTGATAAAGTGTGAATGGATTATGTTTTTTGTTATGCTTGCAGTTACTTTTAACTGTTTTATAAGTTTGAACTTTGTTAATGTTGCATTTTTTCTGCTAAGATGTGTCCAGGTGTGTCGTTGTATTTATAGTTCTTAGTTCTGGTAGTGCTATGTTGGTTTATTAATGTGGAAACTTTGTTACGTTAGCATATTTCGTTGGTGTTTGTAATGATAATTAGACAAGGTTTATGGTAAATTTTTTGTAAATATTACAGTATTAATGTAAATTGACATTGTTATGGTTAGAATACGTTGACAGTTGATGAATTACGTTTTTGTAATACGCTGTATCATTTGTTTGAAAAGTATGGAATTTGTTAATGTTAACAGTTTATTCTTGCTTAAGGCGTGTCAGGTATGTCGTTGGGGTATATTCTTAGTTCAGGTGATATTAAGTTTATCTTTATGTAATTCGAAACTTTGTTACGAGTTCAAATTTGATTTGATCTTGTATAAGAGTCTTATAATTTTACATTATTTTATCCAAAGTGATACTCGAAATGACATGAAACAATAGATCAATAGATCAAGGATGGACAAGAGGGTGGTTGGATGATGGCTTGATTTACTGATTTACTGATTTACTGCTTTAGGGTTGTAAACACTGTGTCATTTATTGCAAAAAATCTGACTTGAAGTCAATAGATCAATAGATCAATAGATCAATAGATCAATAATCAATGGATCATGGAAGGGGTGAGGAGAGCAGCTTAATTTACTGATTTACTGATTACTGCTTTAGGGTATGTTAAAACATAACAATTTTGCTAAAAAATATGACTATCAAGATCAATAGATCATTAGATAAATAGATCAGTAGATAATAGATTAGAAGATCACAAATTTCTGTGAAGTGCAGTTTGATTTACTTTATTTTCTTTGGTTCAGAACCTTTACAACTTTTTTTACTAATAATATGACTTAAGTCAATAGATTTCATCAGCTTTCTTAGATAAATGATTAATAGAATAATGGTCAATGGAAAGGTGTGGGAGGCAGTTTGATGTTACTGAGTTTCTGATTTACTGCTTTAGGGTATGTAAACATGACAATTTTAGTAAAAATTTGACCTTGAATCATAGATTAAATAGATCACGGACAGGGGCTGAGGAGGGCAAGTTTAATTTACTGATTTACTGATTACTGTTTAGGTAGTAAAACCGTAATTTGAAGTTGAAAACATAATAATATAATAAAAAATTTTATTTTCTTTATTAATTTTTTTATTTTTTATTTATTTATTTATTTTTATTTTTTTCTTGTGGTTCTGAACATATTTTCGGAATTACAGACTTAATTAATATATATGAACAAAAATAGGTGTTAATCGAATGTTTATTACTCAGCACCGCAGCGGTTCAGCACGGTGCCGGAGCAACTCCTCAGATTCCTAATACCAACTCTTTTAGAATATCAACTCTGAATCTCTCACTAATTTCAGCATTCTACGAACACTTGTTTTATAAAGGGGGTGCGGGTCTCGGGGGGGCGCAGGGGTACGTAACCCCGTCTACGATGAGGTTACGTCTCCATCTAACCCCTCTCCAAATTTTGCGATACCATAATCTACTTATAGATTTATTGGACTCAGAGCTGAGCGGAGTTAACATCATTTAAATAATATACATAATATAATAATAATATAATAATAATAATAATAAAAAATATATAATATAATATAATAATAATACTAATAATAATAATAATAATATAAAATAGAAAAAACTCAAAAAAACCAGAGTCGTTCGCGCTGGCTGAAGCGGAGTCGAAAGTGGCTTGCATTCGGAGACGAACCGGAGACGGAGCGGAGTCGGAAGTGCGTAAAAACGATTCTTGCAGGGATCGTTTTCGACTCAGAATCGAAATTCTTCGTAATAATAATAATAATAATAGAAATAATAATAATAATAATATAAAATAATAATAATAAACTAATTAATATAATAATAATAAGATAATAATAATATAATAATGTGTGTGTATGCGCAAGGCCGCGCTCACGCGCTTGCAACACCTGGGCCATTGGCTGGTCGTCGGTAGCCCAAGCTGGCCTGGAGAAGCGGCACAGGGCGTAACCCTTATTGGCGTTGCGGTCTCGGGGGAGCCACCCTAATATACATCTAGAGGACGCGAAATTTCGCGTGTTCGAACTACACATACATGATTATATTCCAAGTTTGAAGCGTACTTTATTCCTTCTATCGAAAGGCTGTTCTCGCAGATTGAGAATTCTAAATTAGATTTAGATATATATAATTTATAATTATATATAATTATATATAATTTATATAATTATATCATCTTACTACATTCTGAGCTTGTGTTTAAACATATTATATAGATTATATAATAAAAAGCCAGGGGTGATATATTAGGTAGGCCGGGT
>JABUQX010033235.1:35000-40773 GCA_015478945.1 Trachelipus rathkii
ATGAGAGTGAGCAGATGATCCCAGGGAGCCAGCAGCGGCACGAGTGTTGTGAACCGACACGATGTGAGTGAGGGGCAAAAGTACCGGGTTGCGGTCTGCAATCCAGGTGTCATTCTAGGCAGCCCCTCGACGACGCTCGGTTTTCTGTTCTGTTCGCGACTTAACCCGGGGCCGAAAGCAACAGCCCCAACAAAGATGCATTTCTTTTTTTTAATGTACAGATTTTATCCACACATCCTTTATAATATTATTATTATTCTTCTTTTATTATTATTTTTCCCTCCTTGTGTTTTGTGGGGAATTTATCTATTCAGGATAGTTCGATTGCTTATCTACATTGATTTAGGTTTATATATACTCTATTTATAAATTATTATAAATATATATACTAATACTATATATATATAGTATTATATATAGATATATATATATATATAAATATCTATATCTATATATAATTATATATATCGATAATATATCATATATTATATACTACTCTAGTACTACTATATTATATATATATATTAATAATATACTATATATATCATATTATATATAATATATAGTACGGTATACATTAGAATACTTATCTATATATAATATATACTATATATTATTTATATATATATATATATATCATATTATATATATTATAATTATATCATATATATATAAGGTGTTTTACGAATAGGGGGGACAATTGGAGATATTATCTTGTACATTACACAGTTTTTGTCCTAAATAAATTTCCTGTAAAAGTTCCTCCAATTAGTCACGGTAATGCAAGTTAGCGGAAAGCTGCACAGTTGTTGATGTGAATTATGGTGTTTATGTTTCCGTAGCTGGTGGTTTATTATTATATAATTATTATTATAATTATTATTATATTCATTCAATTCATTATTATTATTATTTTATTATTATTTTATATTATTATTAATTAGTATAATGATTATTAATTATTATTATTATTAATTATTATTATTATTATTATTATTATATCATCATTAATATACATTATTATTAATATTTATTTTTTTATATCATTTTTCTATTAATGTTAGTTATTAATATTTTATCTTTTTATCTAAATTTATATCTTGCATTATTGAAAGTTTATGATCAATTACTTGTAGCTTATTATTTTTCTTATCTATACTTTTGTTTATTGATTATTCCTGTCCTATTCTGTTTATTATCAACTATTATAAATTATCAACGTAAATATTATCAATACATTTATTGTTATTAAAGGCATTAATATTGTTATTAGTAAAATTAGGAGTCCGCCCTATTATTAAATGATTCCAATTATTATTCTGTATTATTCTTAACGTTAAAGCTTTGTATTGGGTGACTCCCACAGTAAGGAATTTCGTCGAATACTAATCAACAATATTCTAGTATTATTCTACTATCCCTAATAATAGGTGGTACCTATCAAGCACCTATAAGCAGCTGTCACAATATTATATGACGCCAGCAAATACACTGTTGTCTCATATAAGGTTACTAACTTTACGTTGCAGAGTCCCGTAGCCAACTCGTCACATGATTCTCACGGAACATAAACACCAATATTCACATCATACTCCTTGCACCTTTCTAACTCATTTACCTATTAAAATGAGGAAATTTACAGGTAACTCTTATTTAAAAGGACAACACCTTCGTAATGGCAGATAATATCCCAAATTTGTCCCCATTTCGTCACACCTGTATATATATATATATATACTATACTATATATATACCTATACTACTATTTATATATATATATACTATATATATATTAATATCTTATATATATATATAACAATACGGTAATATTATATATATATATATACTAACTATATACATATATATACTGTTATATATCATATATATATATAACTATATATTATATTATTATACTTACTATACTCTATATATTATACTATATATATATATATATTATATATATACTATACTATATACATATATATAAATATATATTATATATCCTAATATATATATATATATATATATATCTTTATATACTTATATATACTATATATATATATATAACATATATATATACTATATATATATATCAGACGAAGAAGAAAACAAGACCTGTTCTTCCCTGTACCTATTCTTATAAAGGCTCTCCTTGTCCAGCACACGCTTTTCACATAATCTCAATTACTTCCTATATAAATCTCTGAACCCGACTTAACTGCTATGCTCAGGCTTCCTACTTTCGTGTATTCTAACTGGTAAAAACCAGAACAAAACTTTTCTTCTATTATGTTTCCATATGTCTCCCCTATTTCTTACTCCTTTCCGTAGGAAACCTTTTAATTTTAATTTAAATTTTCACTCACTCTGGTGACCTTGTAAATCGATTTCTGCCCAGAGATGCTGATCTTTTTTTTAAATTAATATAACTATATATATTATATACTATATATAATATATATATAATATATATATATCATCTATATATAATATATATACTAATACCTATTATTATATATATATATAATTATATTTTATATATTATAATATATATATATTTATTATAATATATTATATTATTATATTACTTATATATATATATATTATATATATATAATATATATATACATATTATACTATTATTATATATTATATATATATAATTATTAATATATTATTTTATTTGTAATTGCTTTATATATATATATATATATATCAAATATATTATATTATATATATATACTATTATAATATATATTTTATATATATATATATATATATATATCATATCTACTATATATTATATATATATTATATATATAATATATAATACTATCTCTTAATATATTATATATATTATTATTATTATTATTTTATTATTATTATAATTATTATTATTATCTATTATTATTATTATCTCTTTATTATATTATTATTATTATTATTATTCTTATTAATTATTCATTATAATTATTATTATTATTATTATTGTATAGTAGCCGCAGAAGGGCTTCACAACCCGATTCTTTAAATAAAAATCACAAATATCTCTAAATAATAATGAAGAAACATAAAAAAACGAAAATGCTGACGTCTTTAGGAAAAAAAGTTACAGCTTTTCAAAGTTTTGAATTTCCCCCAAGATTTTTCTTTACCAAAAAGGAAAAAACAAAGAAAAAACACACAAAAAAAAAAAAAAAAAAAAAAACAGGATATACTCCAAAATAATAAGGAAAATATAAAAATGAAAACTGGTTTAAGTACTTATAGGAACAAAACGCTACAGCCCTCTCAAAGTTAATAATTTTCCAATAAAACTTTTAATTCTATAAAAAAAAATTAACGGGCCTCATTCTCGTTTAGAGCCACCCTAGTTCGTTTATGATACGAATTTTTAAGTATACCCACGTAAATTAACTCTGTGCATGACTCTCACAAAATACTATCAATAACCCCTGAACTAGAGGGCCTCAACATAAGCACCTAACCTGGAAGGATTCAACAAAAAAATGAAAAGTCTATGAGAAGTTTTAACACGTTTAAGAGCGCTGTACTTTCTTTCCCCTAAAGAACGTCAGTCATTTTCTTTTTAATTTTTCATTATTACTTTTTTTTTTAGAGTATATCCTGTGATTTTTCTTAAAAATCGGGGGTGACAACCTTCTGCGCACTAGTTTTCAATTATTCTTTATTATTATTATTATTAAATTATTATTAATATTGATTATCTAATCATTATAATTATTATTATATTCTTATCTATTATTATTATATATATATTATTATTATTATTACTTATTATTAATTTCATTATTACTTATTATTATTATTGATTATTATTATTATTATTTCTTATTCAATTAATGAGAAACTAGTAGTAAGAAGTCAGTCTTTGCGTTTAATTTCATTATGTTAAATTTAAAAAATTATCATTCCTAAATACTTTCCTATTCTTAACAGCCTCTCAGAGTTGAAATCTGGAAAAGAGTTCGCTGTTGTGATTCGCGCCTTCAATGAGAAAGGAACAAGTCCACCTGCAGTTTTGAGTGGCCTTTACCCGCTCGAGGGACACGCACAGACTTCAAAGGCTTAAATTTCTTTTATTGTTATACATTTTCATTTTAATATTTTACTTATTTCTGGCTACTAATCTATGATAACTTTATTAATTTTAAGCTAATTAAACAGTTTCAATCGCATATTTCATTTTAACCTACTAAATGTTAAAATATGAATTGAAATTAAAGAAGACGACAAAACCTGACAGAAGAGAAAGATCACCAGAAAGAAAGAAAGAAGAAAGAAGAAAGAAGAAGTAAAAGACGAAGAAGAAGAAGAAGAAAAGAACGAAGAAGAAGAAGAAGACAAAGCAAGAAAGCAAGAAAGCAAGAAGAAGAAGAAGAAGAAGAAGAAGAAGAAGAAGAAGAAGAAGAAGAAGAAGAAGAAGAAGAAGAAGAAGAAGAAGAAGAAGAAGAAGAAGAAGAAGAGAAGAAGAAGAACGAACAGAAGTAAAAAGAGAAGTAACATGAAGAAGCAAAAAAGAAGAAGAAGAAGAAAAGAAGAAGAAGAAGAAGAAGAAGAAGACAGAAGAAAAAGAAGAAGAAGAAGAAGAAGAAGAAGAAGAAGAAGAAGAAGAAGAAGACTACATAACAGAACCTTTTAAACGGTGAACATCAAAATTGTTATACGTTCGGCGCCCAAATTCTTTTTAAGATTTACTTCAAACATCAAAGAGCTATTTATTACAATTAAGATTGATACTGTGATCGATTGAGGTTACTGGCTTAGAAAGTTAAAAAAATAACTTTCTGAAGGCGGTGAACATCAAAAACCATTATATATGTCGGCTACAATTAATAATACAATACTATAATAATCAATAAATAAAATAATAATATATATAATAACTTATAATATAATATAATAATAATAATAACTAATATAAATAATAATATATAATAATAATAATAATAATAATAATAAATAATAATAATAATAATGAATATCCAATAATAATAATAATAATAAATAATAATAATAATAAAATAATAATATCAATAATAATAATAATAATCATAAATAATATCAATAACTAATACAAATATAAATATAATGAATAATAATAATACATAATAATAATATAAATATAATAATAAATGTAATAATAATAATAATATAATAATATAATAATAATAATAATAATAATAATCAAATATAAATAATAATAATATAATAATATATAATAATACTGAATAATAATAAAATAATAATAATAATAATATAATAATAATAATAATATAATAATGATAATAAATTAATAATAATAAAATAATAATCAAATAATAATATAATATAATACGATAATAATTCAAACTAATCTTGTTTTAGAGATTGTTTTGTATTCTTACTTTAGATTTATGTATGATCTGTAGTACGTACCGTGCATGTAGCCCATATATATATATAATAATATATATATACTATATAATCTTAATATATTATATATATATTATATATTATCTATATATTTAATATATATATATATATATATTATTTGTATATGTTATATATAATATATATATATTATATATATACCTATATTATATAATTATAATATATATATATTATATATATATATATATATATATATATTTAATCACTATTATAGTTATATATATATTTAATATAACTATATAATATATACCATCTTAATATATATATATACTATACTATATATTATACTATATATATATATATTATATATATATATATA
>JABUQX010033236.1:0-2500 GCA_015478945.1 Trachelipus rathkii
ATCCGTCAAACACCAATCTTAATATCACTCAAAACGCTCTCTTAGTGTCAATTCCTAAGACATAGCGTCCCTTCACCAAATGCTTAATTCCCTCTTTCTCACACTCTTCCAAATCCACCACACCTACGCACGCGATACTGTACTACTCCGGTTTCTTCACCTCTTTGTTGTATTTTTTAATAAGTTTGTCGTATGCTTAACTTTTCTCGTTAAGACTTCTCACTCTGGTAATACATTCTCACACAGTCTCGCTACATCATAAGGGTCCCTCCATTTCAGTCAATACTTTGTTACTTTCAGTGGGATAATATTAAAAACGCATCCCTATTCTAAATCTCCTTTCCTTGTTGCTTTTATCGTAATAGTGCTTGTACCTATTTTGGGCTTTTTCTAATTCTACTGATGCTATTTTCAGAGTTTCCTCCAGTTTTTCCCTCAACTTAAAAACATACTGGTAACTATTCGTCACCACCTCATTCTGCTGTCGCTCATTGATCCATAATTCTTTCATAATCTGCATAGGTCCTCTCACGGTCCTACCATATAAAAGTTCAAAAGGCGCGAACCCGGTACTCTCCTGTGGCACTTCACGATAAGCAAATAATAAAGGGTTAATGTACTTTATTCCACCCTCCGGGTTTTCGTGCACAACCTTTTAAACATCCTCTCATTCGTACCATGAATTTTCAACAAGCCTTTTACATATTGGATGATAAGTTTGACTGTGCATCTTAGTTGCTTTTTCACATCAATAGCCTTTAGAGACTTCCTCATGCATTTGACACGACTGTGTCCTATCATTTTATATTTCACCGGTACCCAAGCCTACTGAAAGTCCAACCAGAGCTTCAGCAACAGTTCTGCTGTTCAATGTTTTTTTATACGTGTACATGCTTCTGGTAACCTCGGCTGAAGTCTACCAAGGTTAGTATGATACTTATATTCCATTGTCTTGATAAGAAGCACATATTCGTCCACAAGATCTACGCCACCCTCTGAAAGTGTTCCTATAAGTGCGTACTTTTGTTAATTGGCGTTTTTACAATCTCGCTTTTTGGGGTACGTCTTTCGGGCAAATAAATCACAGGATTACATAAATACATGGCATAATTCTTCATTTCATTCCTGCCAGTAGAACTCTGATATACTTATTTATCTCGTCTTTTCGCTATCCGAATGTCCCTCCCATGATTACTCGCACGTGCCAATCCATAACACATTTCGTAGTGCTCTTCGTACACATTTGTCAGCCTTGTATCCCTCTTATCTCTCATGTTCAACGGATTACAATAACCCTTCTCTCTAATGTTGTAAATACACATAGATACTATAAGCCTTTCTTCTTTTTGTCCATTTTGCACAATGCTTGCTGCTCACAATCTATATAGCTAAAACTGCCACCCTTATAATAATATCAAGAGTAATCTTTACACTAGAATCAATAAAACCTACGTCCTCATAAAGGTTTTGATGATCTCAGTACAGCTGAACCTCTCGTCTTTATAGTGGTTGGTACTCATCAGCTCTAGCTCACGCTACGCGCACGCGGCATACCCCCTGCATCGAAACAGGTGCTCTAAATCGTAGCATAAGCCTCCGTAGTAACAGCTCCATCGTTGCAAAGCGTATCGTATCCACTCCGCCATAACATTACTATCCCTGCCGTACAGGCTACATTGTATCCTCAATGCGCTGTAGCTCTTCCGTTCTGCAAATCGTCATGTTCTCTCGCACGCGAAGACATATAACCCACACTTCCGATAGGGTCTTCTGCCAATCCTCGCACAAGGATATTTCCTTATTTTCAAGTCACTAAGATTGCGTCGTCAACGACTAAGACAAATCACTACGACCCGTAGTAGTGGTGTAATCAATCATCAATCCTCTCACAGTGCGCTCTATATATTAATATAGTTAAATATATATATTTTATATTAGATATACAGTATATATAAAAATATTTAATATATACTATATATACAGTTATATATATATATATAAGTATATTGTATATATATAATATAATATAGTATATATAATATATATATTATTTTATATATTATTATATATAATAATTATAATATATAATGACACTATATATATATATATATATATTATATATAATTAATATATATATAAATATATATATAGTATATATTATAATTATACCAGTTATATATATATATATAGATACTATATATAATAGTATAAATATAAATATAATTATTATAATAATATATTTTATATATATCATAATATATAAATATATATATATATATATAATAATAATTATATATATATATAATATATTACCAGTATATATATATATATAAATATTTATATTATTATATATATATAATATAGTATATATATTTATACAGTTATATATCATATATATAGTTATACGTAATATAGTATAGTATATATTAATATATATATAGTCTAATAAAATTATAATAATATATATTATTTATATTATATACATATATATATATAAATA
>JABUQX010033236.1:5000-12500 GCA_015478945.1 Trachelipus rathkii
AAACTTCTCTCCTAATGCTGATTATTAAATCATCGAAAAATGTATAAAAATTGGATGTGCGATAATATGTCTATGGGTCGAAGTAGGAATGTTGGTCTGTATTTTTGGAATTTTGTTAATTCTGGTACATGCAATTACATACCTCAGCTCAGATCAGTACTGCGCTTACCACATTCTCATAAAAATCTACTGAAATTCTAAATGTTTGCCATTTTCTTCTAATGCATTCAAGTTTAGTTTAATGCTAGATTCACGTTCATTACATGTACTCACCAAATCAATAACGTGTCCAATCGTTTTGAAAGATTGTATGTTAAACTTACGTTCCTTTTAAAACATAATAGCAAACCAGAAAAGATTGCTCTATAAACCCATTCGTTAGAAACTAAGTACTTTTCGACTGATCTCCAACTTCCATTTTGTTGTTCTAACAGCTGCTATTATCGGTTTATCATCTCTTTAAATAACAAAACCGATTCCTGCCGTTGGCACCAGCGAGTTTCGCAAACTTTTTTTTATCTCTTTTTGCTACTCTTAGGAATAAGTTCTTCTATTTTTCTAAAAGAACTTTTGTCCTCTTAGCACTTACAAGAAAAAATGTACAACATTCCGATATTATTCCAAATGCATTTCGAATATTCTGAACTTTAGAAGAGCCTGTAAGGCATAAATTTAAGCAATGCAAAAAGCAGCGAGAATAAATAGCTTTGTGACATTTTTGCTTATTACTTTCCTAAAACACTGCCGAACTCACCAACTCACTGCTGCTGCACCGTCATACCTTTGTCCTCTTAGATTATTTGTATTCAAACCAAGTTCAGCTACTTTTCTTCATTTAATTTTGCAAGACTTATTCCCGTCAATATCAATTTTCCTGAACGAAACACATTAAAAATCTTTGAACGTAAAAGAATACTCTAAATATCAACGAAACGCGCAACGACAAATCCGAAAAATTGTTCTTCTGGGGACACTCGGTCGTCTCAATCGCTAGGACAGTAAAAAATTTTCTTTATTTTTATGTTTTGCATAAAATTATGTTTATAATATTTGCAAATGACTGAATTAGAGCATTTTTGACTGTGAAACTGGTATACATGCATCTTCTACACTTATTTTTAAATTTCAGAAGAAACATGGTCTCCACAATAGCATGATATTCTAAAAAGACCCAAAAATGCATCTTTTCCACAAGACCAAGAGAGTTCGATTCGACCTGAGTCATGATGTCCACGTACCGATATATTTTGCTTACCACAGAATCGAATTGTTTCAACCAATTTGATTATCCCCTTTCTACTGTCTTCGGCCCCCCTTTTCTTCTGACTGTCAATCTGTTATTGTCGATGCTCTCGCATTTTCTGAACTTTCTTTTCTTCAGCAAATCTCTCTTCCACCGATCTTTGCGATTTAGTTGCCTCGTGTTTTTTGAAAGATCAACTGGCTTTCTTTAAGCTGATACGGTCTCGAACAAAAAACACCAATTTCCTGTTGTTTCTTAACCTTCTTCTTTGTTTCCAAAAAACAATACGCAATTTGACAAAAACCCAACGTTTTATAGAGTAAGCTACCACTTAATGAAAATAATTTCCCGACCTTTCCTTCTCTAGGCAGAAATATATTGTTTTGAAATTGGCTTCTCATAGATTATTTAATATTTAAATACTTTTCCCTTATCTCAATGACCGTGCTTCTATAAAATTTCAATGAATCGTTTCAATTGTAATTTATTTAATTAATTTTAATTTTAAATTTATATTTTAATTTTTAAATTATCGTTAATTAATTTAACCTCTGCACTTTATAATATTAACGGATATGAAACAAATCTTTTGTATGTTAAATCATTTCGGGTGCCATTACCCTTCGGCCCTACTGATTAAGCCCTTAATGTATACAGTTACGGTTAATAATTATAAATATATTATATAGATACTATTATGTATATGTATTAATTATGTGTATAAGTTCATGACTATATATAACTATATATATATATATAGTATATATATTAAATACTCTAGTCTGTTCCCTATCAGAAACGTTTCTTGTTGAACTGAATAGTTGATTCTAATAATTAACATAATACAATTTCAAGTGTATTCTTTTCTCTTCATTATTCCTAGTATTTTTTTTATGCTAATTTCTTTAATAAATTTTAATTTTCCTTATAAGTATCTTTTTAAAATTATTATCATTTATGTATATTATTTAAATATATTTATTTATAAACATATTATTTATAAATAATTTTATACTCTAAATTCACAGACACCATCTCCGCCATTCGATTGGGCAGGAGCTGCGCCTTTTTAACGGGTTAAAAGCGTTATTTTAATAGCGGTTATTCTTACCTTTTTCGTTTCAATTTTGCATATTCTTTTAAATAATTTATACTGTAAGCTAATTCATTTTATTTGACGCCAACTTTCCATAAAAAAATAAGGGAATTTTACATATATAAATCTTTGCAAAAATACGATTGCTTTCTATAATGTTAACGCACTTTCGTGCTGGGCACAGTAGCAGAGTGGATGGATTCCGCCTCTGATATAAAATATATAATTTAATATATATATATGATATATATTATATATATAATATATATAGTATATATATATTCATATGTAAGATATATTACATATCTATAAAATTTGTATCACAGAATGAAAATAGAAAAAAAATATATATAACGTGTATATATATATTATACGTATATATATCTATAATATCTTAATATCTATTAAAATATATATATAAAATAATATAATTTATAATTTTATATAAATAAAAAACTTTTGTCATCAACCTATTTAGGTTAATGAAATTGATATACTAATATAATATAATTTAATTAAGAGTCAAAATATATATAAACTTTATTTTGACTAGATATTTAAAATAATAATATTTCGATATTTTTTATATATATATATTATTATATAATATTTATATCTATATATATATATAATATATATATATATATACTACTTATATATATATATATACCGTATATATATAAATATATATATATATATATATATATATATATATATATATAATTATATATGAATATATATATATGTTGACTATATGTTCACATTATATATCAATTTATTTAAACTTGTTATAATAGTATATATATATATATATATATATATATATAGTATATATATATAATATATATATATATATATTCAATATATATATAATATATAATATATATATATAATAAATATATATATATATTATATAATATATATATATATATTATATTATAGTATATATATATTATTATAATAATTATATATAACATATAATATGTATATGTATATATAGATATATATATAGATAATATACTATGAATATATATATTATATATATATATATATTAATATATAATATATATAATAAATATATATATAAATTATATAATATTCTATTTTTATATATAATATAATATTATATATATATATATATATATATATATATCATATAACTATATTATAATATAGTATATTATTATATTATATAATTATATATATAAATATATATCATATCATATATTTGTGTTGTGTGGTATGTGTTTGTTGAATATATTATAGAGATAGCTGATCAGAAAGACTAGCAGACAGACCAACAGACAAATTGTCAGACAAGCAAGTACAAAAGCTTAGAATGATTGTTTAATCATTTATTTTTTATTATAAACCGAGTAGGAGGAATTCTGCTCAAATCGGAAGATACAAGATTAAAGTCCAGAAAAGAATGTAAATGTCGACATATATAGAGCAAAGAGAGTAATACAACCATTGGATAGAAATTTAATCCAATCAGAATGGGACTAGCCCCTATGGTCGACTAACCCAAATGGTCGACAGGAAAAACGATCGACAGGTCACATGGTCGACACGACATCAAAAAAAATTCCCGTACAGCTCGCCGTAGGCGTTAGGATGGGTAGTTAAGTGTAGGGTTAATTTAAGTTAAGTTAGGTTAAGTTAAGTTTTGTTGGATTCGTTAGAGAAACTCTAAATAACCAGATTTTTTTTTCTCAAATGTCTACCACTTTTGATCTGTCGACCATTTGATACTAACTTCTTCAGAATGCTAATTGAAGAACTCTTTTGTAGTTCCTCTGACCAAAATAGACTTTTGTAGAGTGTGGGATATATGACAATCAAGACAATTCAATCAATATTCGATGAGAAGTGAATTTAGGAAGTGTAATGGTAAGATTATTAATTTAACACAGAATATACTAGGTGTAAAAACACTGTCTTGAACAAATTCTAAAAGTTAATATTTTATATGTGGATAATTTTTTTTTCTAGACGTTTACTTGATCACTTAATTTGATCTCTTAAAATCTTTAAGTTAATCAAAATCATAACTAATTACTTCCTTTTGCCTTGATTCACAGTATTGATTATTTACTTGTTCAGCTATACCTATTAATGCAATGTGGGATTAATCACCCTCTCTATTTGTTAACAAAATTTATCCACTTTACAGATTATATTTTATTCATTGTTCCCTTCACCAGCTAGTGTGATGCATTAGTCTTGTCGTGAATGGCATGGACAAGGTACAAGTGATTAATTTATCTGTTCTTGAAGTACTATTTCCTCTTGCATCTTTAGTGATACGTTCTTCTTGAAACTTCTTGTGTCTATGATGTCCAAAACCTTGAATACTATTATAAATTTCTCTTTACCAATCAACGCCAGATATCAGGTGTAAATAGGCTATTCAGGTTCCATACCTACAAAAATATTACTACATGATATTGCCAATATATATATATATATAATAGGAGGACGATATCGATTAGATTGTAGCAGAGAATAAGAATCGAAGCTAGTAATATATATTGCCGGGTGGAATTATAAGAGGACAATATCAGTGTTAATCGTCCTTAGTTATATAAAATAGTCGAGCAACTGTACGTATACATCGTAAAGCAGTAGCTAGTTTATGAGGAGACGAGAGAAGTGTGACTCCACGAGTATTAATATCGATGACACAGACGAGTGAGTTGCATCTATATTATATTATTATTATATAAAATATATAATATAAATATATATAATATATATAAATATAATACTAATAATAATATATATATATATAATATTTATATATATATATAAATAATGAAATATATATATATAAATATATATATATACTATATATATATAATATATATATATAATATATATAAATAAATTATATAATTATATATATATAATATATTATAAATAATAATATATAATATAATATATATTATATATATTATATATATTAATATATATATACTATATATATATTATATTAATTCTCAATATAAAAATTATCGGTTCTTTCCTCAATTTGTGTTCGGTTTACCAGGACCCGGGAAAATGACGGGATATCAATGTGGTGAAAACCAATTATCCATTAATCCTTATGGAGATTACGTAATCAGTGATAATGCATTTTGGGACTATTTTTGGATTAACCTTGAATATTTTATTTAACATTATTTTTTGTTTCCTTTTATAGAATTTCATTCCTTTTCATACCGACAAAAATAAATTCATCTCAGATGGCATTGTCAAATAGCCCATAATATTGTATCTATATTATATATTATATTATATATATAATATTAATATATAATAATATAATATCATATAATAATATATAGTATTATATATATATATATGTATAGTATATTCAGAATATATACATTATTAGTTATATAATATATATATATATATATATATATATATATATTATATATAAATATATTATATAATTTATATATACTATATATATATATATTATAATAATAATATAATATATATATATATATATATAGATACAAAGTATATATTAATATATATTATATATTATATATATATAATATTATATATATTATATTATATATATACATATTAGTATATTATATATATAATATTATATTTATATATAGTATTTTATATATACTTGCGCATTTGGAAAGGTTTTGAATAAATATCGATATCTTGACTTCAATAATTGAATGGTTTCCCCCTAATTAATTATTATTATTCATTATTATTATTATATTTATTATTATATTATATTATTATTAATATTATTAATTATATTTATATTATTATTATTATTATTATTATTATTATTATTATTATATATTATTATTTATTTTCATTATATTAATTTTATTATTATTATTCAATATTTTTCTGCTTCTCTCTTCTTCTTCTCTTCTTATTATTATTATTATTATTATTGTTATTCATTATAATTAATATTATTATTGTTATTATTATTATATTATATCATTATTATTATTTATTATTATTATTTAATTCATTTATTATTATTATTATTATCTATTTATTATTATATTATTATTATTATATTAATTATATTATTACTATTATATTATTTTTATTATTTATTATTATTATTATTATTATTATTATTATTATTATTATTATTATTATTATTATTATTATTATTATTATTATTATTATTATTATTATTATTAATATTATTAATTATTATTATTTATTATTATATTACCTTCACTGTTATAATTACCATTATTACTGGTAATTTTACTTTTATTATTGTTGTTTTTGCTGAAATTTTATTTTAAATTTGGTAAGGAGTGTTAAGTTTTTTATAATCATAGACTTTAAATTATTTATAATTTGCTATTACAATACTTTTGTATTATAGGAACAAGAAATATTGTTTTAGTTCTTAAATTATTATTCCTTTAGTTTAGCTTAGGATCTAAGCCTATAACTGGTTTTTATGAATATAAAATATTTCATTATTAGGTTAGGTTTTATTTGCTTAGAAGGATATAATATATAATTATATTTTAACTTTTTATTGCTATAATGGTTACTTTGGTTATACAGGATGCTTGAATTATTTAGATTTTTACAATTGTATGTATTGTTTAGTGTTCCTTATTGTTATATGTGTAGAAGAACGCTTTTGTTTCAGATTTGTTTCGTACTTTCATAGTCTATCATATTTGGTTACTTTTTATGTGTGTTTGTTTGAATAATGGGTTTAGGCAGGCTTGGGCTTTCTATATACTTTTCAATGTCGGAGTCTTACGTGATAATTCGAATCCGTGATATAACCTATGTACTTAACTTTTTGCCTGTCAAGATCAGATATATAAATATTTTATTTTCTATAATAATTGAATGCAATTACAACGTTTCATAGCTTTCTTTCCAATGGTTAAATATGTGCCTATTATTAAGTATGTGCGCACTATTAAGTATGTGCCTACATATCCATGTGCCTGAGCATTAAAACTTTTCAACACTTCTCAAAATTCTTCAATTTGCTGTCTCTATCTAAGGTGTTTAATTTATAAAACCCTTCTTCCTACTACTATAATAATATTGCGCTTAAATTTCTCAAAATCAATAGATTTTCTGGTATATTTCGAATATCTCATTATTTTTCACGAGAACGAAGACA
>JABUQX010033236.1:20000-22500 GCA_015478945.1 Trachelipus rathkii
TATATTTCCTTTGTAGTTTAGAATATATTAGTTCATTAATTTAATTCTGTTTTCTCATTTAAGTCATTAACTTTGCACAATTCTCTCAATTTATCTTTTTATTCATCCATTTTTTCATTTATTTATCTATTTATTTACTTACTTTTTTTTTACAGGTTACCACCACCCATGATAAAAGCTCTGTTCGAGGAGGGGGTAAAATAGTTAGTGAGATAAGAACCTCCCAAACCTATGCCTAACGTAAATCTCTCAGGCGAGCGCAGACGAAGGCTTTAAAGAGAGGAAGATTAAATACAGCAGGAAAAACATATGATGGTAATGAGTTTCACAAAAAAAAGGTGGCTCGAAAGAAGGATGCACCACAACGAGCAAGCATGGATTTCTCAATATTCACACAAAATTAATATGTGAGAAGAGCACTCCTAGTGGTACGAGGGCAACGCAGTGGTGGTGCGATGCGATGCGATGGAATAACTCCCTCGAACACCTACAGTTGTAGTACTTGTAGGAAAGAGAAAGTGCGCCAAAGTCATGTAGCAGAGATAAAGAGTCAAGGGAGTTTGAAAGTAGGAGACAGTTTTTTAGACTTTTACCCGTACAAAAAACCCTATCCATAAGGATGGTGGAATCTGAGACCCCACCTAAAATGTGAAGCAGTACTCCATACAAGAGCGAATATGACCCATATATAACTCGAGTAACTGTGTTCAGAAGAAAATAATTCCCGCAACCTGAACAAAAACCCGAGCTTTTCTTAGAAGCCACTACTAGCAACGGCCCCACCCAGAGTCTTGTGATATGAAAGTTTCCAATATAATTTGTTGTTTATATTCAGACCAGGAATGTTTATGCTATTAACAGGTGAAACGTTAGAGCCATTGAAAAAGATAGGAAAGTTGGGAGGTGTTTTGGAGAGGGAGATGTGAAAAAGTTGGGTTTTTAAAGAGTAAAAATTCACGAGGTTGATACGGCCTCACTGAGAAATCGCATCCAATTCGGTAGGAATAGAATCGGAAAGCTGAAGTCGAGGAGCAAGTCTAGATGCAAAAGAGTGAGCAGATTTGAGAAGTGTAGAAGAATGGAAAGTTGTGTCATCGGCATAAGTATGAACAGAGTCTGAAGAACAGCTGAGAAGATTGATGATGAAAGTAAAAATAAAAGTAGGAGATTAGAAAAGAGCCTTGAGGGAAACAAAACCCCCGGCCCCCAACCCACCCCCCCCAATGGGGAAACAAAGGAAAAAAAAATGAGGAAGAAGTCGCTCTATCAACAGGTGCCTATATGGAACCATTTATTAAAAAACTAGATATGAGTAGACAAAGAGAAAGGAAAAATCAAAAGAAAGAGATTTTGGAGAGTAACGATGGGTGCCACACCCGATCAAAAGTTTTCAATATGTCAAGCGCCACCACACAAGTCTCCCAATAACCAATAAGGTCAGAGGACAACAAATCAGTGAGATAAGATAGCATGCTACCAGGTGACCTCGAAAGTTGAAAGCCATACTGGTGATCAGAAAGAAGAGAATGACATACTAGATGATTCAAGAAATGAGAATTGATGAAAGTTTCAAAGATTATAGACATCACGCAAAGTGAGAGCTATTTGACGATAGTTAGAAGATTCTGCAAATGGCAACGGTTCTTCCAAAACTGAGGGAAAGTATTGGTATTAACATAAGAAAAGTAGAATTGAAGGAGTACAAGCACAAGCTCAGAAGCACATTCACTTAAAAAAAGGGAGGAATGCCTCCTGGTCGCTAACCTTTTTAACGTCCATATATCTCAGTATCCCAAACACCTGCCTACATTTCCCTCTGTATAAACAGTTCTGCACTTGAATGTTGAAATATTCATTTTATTTGGGGAGCCTGCTTCAAACCAATGTTATACTATATATATATAATAATTAAAATAGTTACAATATATATATATATCATAATATATATATTAATATATACATATGTATATATATATAGTAATATATATAACTAATTATATATATATATAGCTATAGTACTATATATATATATTATAATAGATTTGATATAATAAGTATAAGATAATATATAAATATAGTACTATACTATATGTAGTACGTAGTTATAGGTTAATACCACTACTATAATATATAATATACTATATATATATATATATATAATATATATACTATATATATATATAATTATACCATATATATATATATATATATCATATTGCTATTTATATATAGTATAGATATATATATAATACTTATATATATATATATATATATAGTATATATAGACTACAATATATATATATATATATATATTTAATACTATTATACATATATATATACTATAATATATATATATATATATACTATATATACCTATATAATCAATATAATTCCCTAGTCAAAAGAATACAAGTAATATCTTACAATCTGATGCAAATGTCGAAGAGCAAGTACTGTAAATGTTCCAGATGTTGTAATCTATGATTTCTTAAAACAGATT
>JABUQX010033236.1:25000-30000 GCA_015478945.1 Trachelipus rathkii
AAAAAAAAAAAATAAAAAAAATAATAATAATAATAAAATAATATAATAATAATAATAATAATAAAATAATAATAATAATAATAATAATAATAATAATAATAATAATAATAATAATAATAATAATAATAATAATAATGATAATAAATGATAATTAATAAATAAATAATTAATAATAATAATAATAAGTAATATAATAATTAATAATTAATAATAATAATATAATAATAATAATAATTAATATAACTAATAATAATAATTAATATAATAATAATATAATTAATAATAATAATAATAATAATTAATATAATAATAATTTACTAAAATCAAATAAATTAATTCATTTATTTTGAACGATATTTGTGTTTTATTAAAAATTTTAAATAATTACAAAATATTATTTAACCAATATGTTTCAAAAATATATTTCGTTATTAAAAAATTAGTAATTATAATTAAATTTAAATTAAATTAATTAAATTTAAAGTAGGATAGCTTCAACATTTAGTAAATTAATAAATAAAAGTAATAAATAAATAAATGAATAAATAATAATAAGAAATAATAAAATAATAAATAATAAAGCAGAAATGTGTCAAATATTAAATATACCTTCGATTATATATATATATATATATATATATATATATATATATATATATAATATAGTTATATATATATATATATATATATATATATATATATATATATATATATATAAAGACGTATGAAATATAATTGCATAATATTGTAAGTAAATACTGTTAGATTGTTTAGGATGAATGAAAACTATAGTTGATTCAAAAAAGCCCTTTTGGTAATTATAACAAATATGAAACGTGATTTTTAAATTTTGTTACGAAGTTACTTATAAAATAATTTACGAATTGACAAGGATAAAAGGAGAGAGAGAGAGAGAGAGAGAGAGAGAGAGAGAGAGAGAGAGAGAGAGAGAGAGAGAGAGAGGAGAGAGAGAGAGAGAGAGAGAGAGAGAGAAGAGTGAGAGAGAGAGAGAGAGAGAGAGAGAGAGAAGCGAATAAATATAATAAATTTTATTTGGGAAAAGAGAACATTTTATTTATATCTGAAGGAAGAATACAAATTACGAAATTTTAAGGTGAATGACGCTTGATGAATTTTTTTTATATAGAATATAGATAGTCATTCTAGAGCTAAATTAATAAAGAAAGCTTTCTTTGATGATAAAAATTGAACAGTTGAACTATGTTTTGTTTTAACTATTTTTCCACTTTTAAGAATGAAGATTTGAATCTTATTAAAACAGTTTATTTTTTATTAGATGAAACTGTACTCATAAAAATAATATTAAAAAATTAAAATGACAAAGAAAAGAAATATAATTGTTAGATTTTTAGGCTTGGAAAATTATAATTTGTACAAGAGTAGAAAATTCTGTGATAAAACCTTTCTTTAAACTCCCGTTGTCATAACTTCCCCCTTCCCCCCGTCCCTTCACGTCATTTAAAGTAGGCTTAAATGTTGACGTGTGGCATATTTGAAGAAAAAAACTTCCCCTAAATTTGTTCTGATCTTCCGATCTGTCAACCTCCTTTCAAAAATTGTTTGAATTTAATTTCCACATCCAATTATTAGAAAGATTGCATCTGGCATAAAAATTATAAAATATTAATTTACCTCCGTTTTTTTTCTTAACCATTTTTCTTTTAACTAGAAAGAAAATTTGCATATTATTTGCATCCCATTTTTTAAACGAAATGGAAAAAGGTCGATGAAGATTTTGGGAGCTTCGAAAATTTATTCAAGAGCCACAACTCTCCAAAATTATATATATAATATACTATATATATATATATTATATATATAGTATATATATATATTATATATATTATTATATATATTAAATATATATATATATATATATATATATATTAATATATATATATATAGTGTCCCCACGGCTTTGTTTTATCGCAAATCTTTTTTTGATGTTCATTAATGATCTTATTTCTGTCACTTCTTCACATATCTAATTTGAATGGTGATCCACTCAACCAAAAATAGCTTGTGTAAGGGAGTGGGTTTGAATTGCCTTGAAGCAACTGACACCTTGTCTTTTTTGTATCTCTAATTAAGGCGTAGAAAATATTTATTTATATTCTCGCCGTAATCTTCCAAGTAGCTATAATATCTTATTCGAAAACAAACAATTCAAACCATAGTCTGTCTGGGTCTTTTATGAGAGAGAGAGAGAGAGAGAGAGAGAGAGAGAGAGAGAGAGAGAGAGAGAGAGAGAGAGAGAGAGAGAGAGAGAGAGAGAGGTGATCGTTTTTGGAACCATCACATTGTTTTTCTTACCACACCAACTTCTTAGAGTTTGGGTGTTTTAAGGAGAGCTTAGAACTGTTTACAACTCCTGAGTTGTTAGTTTTGTGTAGGGTCGTTCTTCATCCTCGAACTGAGTATTCATCGCATATCTCGTGGGGTGGGGGAGGGGTTCTATTACCGCAGCTCTTCTGGAAAAGGTTGGGTCTAGGGCTTTTCGAATCTTCAACTCTCACACTCTCACTGATTCTCTTAAATCTTTTTCTAGCTGTCGAACAGTTGCTTCTCCCTTCTTATATTTTCACCATCATAGGAATCTCTAGGGTGGATTTCGTTGCCTGCGACGGACTCTCACTTAAAGGTATGAAGGAAAGGTGTTGGGGACTTTCCTTCGACTTACGTCATGTTCTTCTACTTAACTATTTTATTTCCGTACCATTACTTCTGAAATCACTCAATTCATCTTTAAGCACAATCTCATGCATTTATTGCTCTCAGACCTCAGACTTAACCGATATGCTCATTTTTACATGTACTACATTGGTAAAGTCTGGAATATTCATCTTTCTCCTGTTTCACACGCTTTTTTAGACTACCATACATCCCCATGTCGTGAACCGAGTCATGTCTCCCACTGACTGAAATAGGTATTAAATATTTCTCGACTCTTGTGAATAACTTAAAGGCTACTGCTGTTTTTCAACAAGAGGTATTGAAAAATTTAATATATATATATATATATATATATATATATATATATATATATATATATATATATATATATATATATATTTATATATATATAACTATTTATATATTTAAAAATTTGCTATGCTGCTATGCCTAATATATATATATATATATATATAATTTTAGTCATTTCAGTTTTGGAATTTCAATTGATCATTTTAAGCTTTTATTTAAATACCCTTGCCGTAAATTTAGTGCTTTATTACTTGTACTCGTACATAAGTTAATATTTATTAATTATAATGGAGGTATACGTTGTGGAAAATTTCAGCTGACTTGAATTTTAAAATATGTTTTTAGTGTTCATCGTTTTTAACTTTTTAGATTTTACATATTTATTGAAAATACGGTTTGGGACTTTATTTTTCATTTTTATCAACATAAGATATCCCAAATTTTATATTTAAAGTTATAGGTTGCTAGAATTTTTGTGTGTGAGTGCGTGAGTGCGTGAGTGCGCGCATGATTGTAGGATTGACCAGACTGGTTTGGACGTGGGGGTGGGCATGGACGGGGATTCTCAATTGACTTTGCCAACGTCCGTGGTCTCTGTGCTAACTCGAATCTGTGGTGTGTCACTTTTCTAACTCTCATCCTAACTTCATACATCTGTCTTAGACCCAGTTATCCAGGGATTATTTCTCTAATAACAACAACTACAACTTATTTCACAATTCCCGACTAAATGGTGTAGTCCTTGACTATATAAACATTTACGTACCTGTAACACGTCTCGAAATTTTTTGAATCCCCTAACTTCGAGTCTATCGCTTAATATCTTTCTTCCTACTGCTACCATTATCTTATGTTTCTGTTACTGATCTCATAATGGAACAGATTTTCCGGTTCATTTTGAATATCTTACTACTTCTCCCTAGATTGTTATTTCTTCTCATCCATGGTGAGGTCCTCTACTTAGGATACTTCAATGTACACCACACTGAGTGGTTTGACTCCTCTCATACTGATACAGGTGGAAAAGAAGCCAAAACATTCAGTATTCTCAACGATCTGGAACATCTGATTAAGGAATCTACACACATCTCAGGTCGTCTTAGCAAATTCTTCAACACTCTTTACTTACACTTCATCATTTCTCCTTCTCGTTACAAATACACAAATTTCCCTCCTATCAGTAACTCAGACCAGAATCTTGTAGCTCTTGCTTATAAAACTTTCTCCACATCAGCTCCACTATGCCTTAAACCTACATTCTGGAACTTTAATCGGGTTAATTAGAATTGTGCGTCGCTTGAGTATGAATCATGTTTTGACTCGGAGAACGCTTCTGTGACTGCAGTAAAAGTAGGGGCCCGTAATCTCTTAGGGAATGAGTAGGTTCATTCCATCTTCTACTAAATCTTTTTCCCCTCAAAATCCATAGTTCGATAGCACCTTCTCTCATGCTCATTAGTGTAGAGACAAAGAGACAATGCCTATCGGGAATGAAAAAACTTTCCTTTTCCTATCACTCATACTAATTTTCGTTCAGCTCGGAATCGTTGTCCAGACTAGGCTTGTTTTCAGCAAAATTAAAGTGTGCTGACCCTGGGATCACCGACTGATAAAAATTTATGGCTCCCTTGCCAAAAACATTTCTAACTTCTATAAATGAGCCTATTCTCGTCATTCGCTCTGACTTTAACCTCTAGCTAATACATCTTCTGAAAAGGCTAATCTCTTCGGCCCCTCCTTTTTCCATTCAATTCCCACTCTGAACGATTCTGGCAACTCTCTTATTACTATTTCCCCTCCTCAGGTGTCTGCTTCTGGGCTGGCGCCTGTTCTCGTTCGGCTAAACTTTCACAAACTTTAATACTAGCACTCTCTCATGGAAACGCATTAGTTCAATCATCCTGATAAGGGGGGGTAGCCCGCTCAGTCCTCCCTAATTATTGTCCTATAGCTCTCACTTGTATTATGTCCAAAATCTTTGAAACACTCCTCAA
>JABUQX010033236.1:37500-40000 GCA_015478945.1 Trachelipus rathkii
TATACTGAAATTCTAGTGTATGTTGCCAACAAATTCCACTGCTGCAGCCTAGATCCTAAGAGTTCAGCTTGTCCTTTGCTGAGATCTAAATCTCTTACTAGATCGTCGAGCTCTCTTTGTTGAATGAGATGGGGTGTCCTCTCATTAAATGGAACGAAGGACGGGACAAATGATATTGATGTTTCAGTTTCCTCAACTGTTTCCTCTTCAGGGATTTTGAATTCTTCCAGGTCCATTGGCGACTTAGGCACTGGAAATCTACACCCATGTCGTACTGGCAGAGTTGCAGATGAAAGAGAAGGATAAACTATATTTGATTTTGTTTTATTTGAAAATCCTTGTACCTTTCTGAGGCAGAAATATCAGTCTTCTAAGTGGCTAGTAGGCTCGCGCCAAACCATAGGTACAGCAAATGGCATACTTTGTGATTTTTCTCAATTCATCCATTTATTCAAATTGGTCTATCAAGTTGTACAAGATATATGGTGAGCTCAGTCTTTGTCCTAGTCTCCAATGTGACATCCAAAATAATAGTAATATGCTTTCTTAATTGTGATTGTTAAAGACCGCCGACCATTTTTGCAATGAACTCAACCACATAAATATATATATATTAGTGATGGACCGGATGTCAAAATTTGACTGTTTGCGGATGCGGATGCGGATGCGGATGCGGATCTTAAAAAGGATGAGGATGCGGATGCGGATGCGGATGCGGATCTTAAAGTAGATGAGGATGCGGATGCGGATGTTTACTCTTTGAAGTTTGAATTAAAAATTATATATATATATATATATATATATATATATATATATATATATATATATATATATATATAACTTAATATATATATATATAAATATATATATATATATAGCATAGACTTAGCAATATATATATATATATGTAATATATAAAAACCAACAATAATAATATATATATATAAACATATACCAACATCATATATATATATATATATATATATATAATATATATATATATATATATATATATACTGCTATATATATATAACATAACAACCTTCACCAATCCTTGCTATTCTAACAACATATATATATAGCCATATAGTATGTATATATATATTCTATACTTATATATATATATATATATATATATATATATTTACTCTTATAAATATATATATATATATAGTTGTCACCACCACTCACGGGCAGAGCCCTATTCAAGGAGGGGGTGTTGCACACCTCAAATATTCATCAACTAACACAAACTACGCAGATGAGTACAGACGCATTCTTTAAAGTGGGAGAGATTAAAATTCAACAGGAAACACAGAAGATGGAAGAGAATTCCTCAGAACAGATGGCAGGAAAAGAAGGAAGCACCGCAGTGAACAAGCCTGGAGTTACTAATATCAACACAAAACTCATGCGCCGACACAGCACCCCTTGTGCTACGAGGGCCTCGTAAAGGTGGTGGTACGCAAGTGATAAGTTCCTCGAGCACCTGTCACTGCTGTGATATCTATAGAAGAGAGACAATGTGCCAACATCGTGTCGCAAAGATCAAAGGTCAAGTAAATTGTAAAGTGCGGAACAGTTTATAAGCCTTTTGGACTTTGACTTGACCCTATCCAAAAGCCGGGTGAAACCAGGCCCCCCCCTTGAAAGCAGTACTCCATACAAGGGCGGATGAGAGCCCTTGTATAGCTGGAGCAACTGAGAAGAGGAAAAAAGTCTCGCAGCCTAAACAGAACTCCCAGTTTCTTTGAGGCCGCCCTAGCAACCGTTGTGATGTGAGGTTTCCAAGACATTTTTTTGTTTATGTTAAGGCCAAGGATGTTTATATTGTCAACAGGAGAGACGAGAGAACCGTTGAAAGAGATAGGAAAGTTAGAAGGTGTCTTAGAGAGGGAGATTTGTAGAAGTTGGGTTTATAAAGTTTATTTCATAAGGTTGAGACGACCACGGAAATTCTTCAGATCAGCGAGAATAGAAATCGGAAAAGATTAAGACGAGAGGCACAATTCTAGAAGTAAAAAGAGAGCAGAATTGAAATGAGTTGAAGAATGAAGGGTCACTCATCTGTATACGAGTGGATAAGTTAGATGTGCAGGTGAGAAGATCATTAATGAAAAGTAGGAATAAAGTAGGAGATAAGACAGAACCCTGAGGAACACCACTTTTGACAGAAAAGAAGTCGTCCCATCAACAACAGCCGATATTTAGTGATTTGAAAGAAAACTAGACATAAGTAAGCAAAGAGAAGGAGGAAACCCAAAGGAGGGGAGCTTGGAGAGCAGTGACGCGTGTCATACCCAGTCAAATGCCTTGGATATGTCAAGCGCCACCACGCAAGTCTCTCCGTAGTTCCTGAGGGCGGAAAACCATAAATCAGTTAGATAGAAAGTATATCGCCAGTAGACCTCGAGCTCCAGAAAGCCATACTGGCGTTAGGAAAGAAGTGAATGAGACTTCAGATGATCTAAGAAATGAGAGTTGAGAAGGGTTTCAAAGA
>JABUQX010033236.1:45000-48011 GCA_015478945.1 Trachelipus rathkii
GCGATGCAGGTAAATATTGAACAGCGGTAAGCTATCAAACTCTGTGTGAAACGTAACAAGTCTGCCACTGAGATATTTGCTTCTTTAAACGAAGCTTATGGGGATGCCACTCTATCGAGAACTATGGTTTTAAGTGGCACAAAGCTTTCAAAGAGGGCCGAGAAAATGTTGAAGACGACCCTCGTTGTGGAAAACCAATCTCGTCAACAAACGATAAAAATGTGGAAGTTGTTAGAGCTGTGATGGAGAGAGACCGCCGGTTCAGTGTCAGAGTGATTGCAGAAGAAACTTGTTTGGATAAAAATGCAGTTCATAGAATTTTAAGGAACCATTTGCACATGCGAAAAATTTGTACAAAACTAGTGCCGAAAGACTTTTCTGTGGAGCAGAAAGCGAACAAGGTCAAAATTTGTGAAAATTTAAGCAAAAGCGTAATTTTAGAAGTTAAAATTTTTTATTAAAACAGGTTTTCACAACTGTAATGCAGTGGTACATGAAATATATAACATTACTTTCATTTATGTATTTTAAGGTAAAGGTCAAGTATTGCCATTGCAATATTACTTTTCTGTTATATATATATTTGATGTACGCTGCAAAGGTCCAGTCAAAATATTGTAAATATGTTTGTATTATAAGAATAAACAACAACCAATGAAAACTCATCTTTTGAAAACTTATTTTTAAAATCTGGATTGTCATTGGTCGTTGTTGACAAAGCTTTATTAATATTATTATTATTATTATTATTATTATTATTATTATTATTATTATTATTATTATTATTATTATTATTATTATTATTATTAATATTTTTAAAGCATTTGAAAAGGGATACTACGTATTACTATATATATATAAATGATTTTATATATATATATATATAAATAAATATTTATTGAATAAATGCATTATTTTGTAAAGTGTGGCAGCGCACAATCTTCAATTTTTGTTAGCTTTTTATATTTTGATTTCAATGAAAGATTGTCATTTCTTGAGAAGAAGTACGATTTTACAAGAAATACCAATCTCTCATTCTCTCTAAATGTCTGGTATATATTTATCTTACTAAATTAATTGATAAATATATACATCATTTTATTTATTGTTTTAAGGATTGTGATTGGATAAGAAGGCGTAATCTAAATTACTGTAATTTATATAAATAGTAAAAATGAGAATATTTTGGATCTTTTTCGCTTTCATTGTTGTTAATCCAAGTTGTATATAGTTGGTAGCTCTTAACGCCTCGTATGTTCCGATCAATTTTATTATTTGTTAGTGTGTATATTTTTGTATCCAAGAAGTTTTGTTTTTTATGTTTTATTACAAAGTAAATGTAATATGTGTTTTAAATTTAATATGGTGATATAATTTCGATGTGGAAAATATTGCTATTTATTTTATTGTAAAGATAAAGGTATTTAAAGTTGTGTTTTAAAGCAATTGTGTTTATATTGTAATTATTATATGCATTGCTATTTCAAAGCGTCGTCTGCAGATACGAGTTTGCAAAGTGCATTGTGTCCAAATTGTTGCTAGATATTACTGGCAGGTAAGCTTGTGTGTTATTGAAATTTATTTCTTGAAGTATCGCAAATATTATATTGTGTTAATAAATATAAAACGTTTATCAGTTTAATATTTATTATTTTAACATATGGTTAATTGTCAAAGTCACAATTTTTGTTTGTTAAAAGATTTGTTTAAATTACTAATAGGCAACTCTTTGCATTGGAGTAACAGCTGTTTTATATGTCAGCTGGTCTTGCATTGTCTTGTGCACACTGAAAAATCGACGTCTTTTGTAAATGTCAAATTCATTTAATTTTCAAGTAAAGATTTAATATCTCTTATCAAATCAGTCAGTCTGTATATTTTTGTTAATATAATTTGTTTATTTATATACATTCTTGAACATAAATATTTATATATTTTATATATACATATTTATGGGCGAGGATCTATATAAATTTAATGATAGAACATTTTATTATTGTTTAACTGTTGCTTGCACATACACATTCGTGCACATACAAATGTACATACTGCATGTATATATGTATGGTCGTTGATCTGTATTGCAAGTGACATTTTCAAAGCATAAAATATATAATTGGTATTTAGTACTGAGGTTCTATATATTCAGTGCGCATGTATGTAGATATCTACGGACATCTAACTGCATGTTCATGGATTTATAAAACTTAGTTTTGTAAGAGCAGTACATATTCATTTATTTTTTTATTAAAGTATTTTTAAATTTATTCCAGTAGTTTCCTTGAGTGTTTCCAAACGTAATTTACTTTCTCATTTATTCAAATTTTCAAGTAGTTATTATTTTAGGTCTTAAAGACATTGGTTTCATGATCAAAACATTGATCATAAAACAGGTTTATTCATTGATAAGGAATAATATTGACTGAACTGTTTTCACATAAGGCAACGAACTCGGTCAAACCGTTGTTTCACTTGAAGGGTCTTCAGGGAGATACGTTGGTGAGTTTTTAAGTATAAAATTGCACTGTAGTATTGCACAGGCCGATAACTCATTTAACAGGAGGCCTGGATACTGTTACAATATAGGTTTGAGAATCTTAGAAAGTGTTAGTTGGTTGGATTGTCACGGGGGCCTGGCCAAAGGATTTGTTTATACGCTGGAAGAGTAAGTTTATGACATATAATTTAATATCTTTTCAACCAATCGCATTACATTATTAAATGGGTATTCCTGTCTCGGGATCTTATTTTATAACCCTTCAGTCATTATTTCGTTATCAATGAATTGCTTGTAGTGAATTCATTTTGCTATTTTGTTGAATATTTGAGCTCAGGGTCGTTCATTTGTAATTTTGCTAAGACCTGTGCCAGAGTTATTGTGTAAGCATTCTTACCAATATCGACAGTTGGGATATATGTTGATATTGTGTTTTTAACTGTCAATATAGTCGTTTGTACTATTTGTTTTATTGAAGTTGAACATATATGATTTTTTTTTTTTGCGTATTGGT
>JABUQX010033237.1:2500-5000 GCA_015478945.1 Trachelipus rathkii
TTTTGTGCCTTCGGCCGATCGAAAAAAAGGTGCCTATTTCAGAGAGATGAATCCTAAGACGTTTCGAATTGCCTAAATTTTAGAAGAGTCTGAGAAACATAGATTAAACAAAATATGGCTCACGGCAATTGTGTATAGAGCTTTAGGATACTCATACCGAATAACAGATTGCACTACTCGGAATTCGCCTCTTCAGGAAGAGGCTCCATCATATCCTTGGCCTCTTAATTTTTCGAGTTTTAAACCAAGATAGCCGAGCCTCTCCAAAATTACATTTGCCAATCCTTTCCCTGAGATATAATAAACCGGAACAAATGATAAAAATTCCTCTCTTAAAGTTAAAAGGAGTATCCCCTCCATCACCACCAATCGCGTACCTTTACACAAAGTGAAAACTGTTCTGTTTGGGAAATATCCATTGTTTCATCAGCAAATACTGAAAAAATTGTTTTTATTAACTTCTTTCACTATTTTTCTTTGTATTAAACTGACTAAATGACTGTATGATTTCATTCTGTATCATCGACTTGTATACATTGAATTTTTGGACCGATAGAAGTAAGTGGTTCTTCAAAAATTGGTCACCTCTATTTGCTCGAAACTTAAGAAGGCTTCTAAAATTTCCGTTATTTTCAGCTGGGGTTGATAATTCAATACGTCCAGAGTCACTTGATCCGCCTTAATGCAAGACCTTGCTGGCCACATAACGTATAGTTTCAATTATTGGTAACAAGTTTTTCTCTATTTTCCTTCACATTTTCTTATTTTGAGTGTCCAGTTTTTGTCTAAGCTTTCGATTTTTTTCAATAAGAGCTTCAATATTATCTTTTATATATATTATATATATATATATTATATATATATATATATATATATAGTATATATAATTATATATATATATATATATAATATATATATATATAATATATATTATATATATATGTGGTTGCATTTTTTTTCTGTTGAAAAAATTTTACTGTCGAAAATTTCGGGGGGGGCTGTAGCCCCCTCAGCCCCCCCCCTGGCTACGCCCCTGATTATAGTAAGTATGGATCTATGATTCACGAACTTGCTCTCTAACGGTTTGAAAAATCATCAGGAAAATATATTGCAATTGCCCTATATCTTTTCATTTTAAATTGATTCTCACAAGAGGCATTATCATTTCTTCATTATCAGAAAGCAGAAGTTCTTTTGCAACTTCCAAAATGTTTGAAAATGTTTCGTTGATGTTTGCTTGAAAATCCTTCTAAACAAACATCACATTTCCAATATGATTAAGAGCAGTTGTTGTCACTAATTATGGATAATGCAATGTAATACAAAATGGAAGAGTGTTTGTAAATAAATTTAAAGACATAAATAAATAAACTTATAGCAAGTTTGCTTTTGCTTACAGATTTGAAAAGATCATAGTTTTTTGAAAAAGGTTTAATATCTTGGTCAATTCAAGCTCCTCTTAAGCTTCAACAATGCTTTAAAAATTTCATTAGATCGTAACAATCCATCGAAATTTTCATTCAACCTTGTTTCGCCCATTCGTGAGAGTTTTGTCCATATTGTGTCTGGGAAAATCTTTTCTATTTTTTCCTATTAAAATAGTAGTCGGCCTTGGCAATCTAGAATAGCATATAATTGCATTCGATGTGCCATAAAGATTCTAATGTGCTGTACTTCACATGGATATGGACAGAAATGAGCATCTAACACCGCTGGATATTTTCAAAGGCTTAAGCAACCTCTAAAAACATTTCTTCATTTGCTTTTTAACAACATCATATCGTTGTACATCAGAAAGTAACTATTTTAACAAAGTTAGGTAGAATACCCTCGGATAGAGATAAGGAAACAAAGGAGCAGTTTGGAGCAACAATGGTGCCTATCGGAGACTTGGTCCCAGTTTCAAGCTAATATTATCAAATATATGCCCATGCAACATACACAACCTACACCACACCCTAAGGCCTGTCAATTTCCTAAATAATAAAGGTCAATGTAATATATATGCCAACTACTACCAAAAGTAAAAACTACAGCTAACTTCATGCTAACCACAATACAAGCTTTAATAGGTTTATCATAATACCGGTAGCTACAACATGCAGTTTACTTTAATAACTAAGTTAAAAACCCGCCACTTTGACTACGTCAGAATATACTATATGATTGCCTAACATCCATATATCTATATAATCCTTTCTTTAATGCTGCAAGTGAGTCACACTCAACAACCTCCTGCGGGAAAAGATTTCATAAAATTTACAACACTATTACAGAATGAATGTTTTCTTACATCAAGGTTACACGTCTTCTTAATTTTCTTATGTGTCCCCTAGTCTCCTGTCCGTGGTCTAAAGGGGAGGATCCAATATTGGGGATTTTGGGACCCCATTTTAGCCCCCACCTAAAAATAGACATAAATTTCTTAATTTTTAGACAATTTTGATGGGGATATAAGCAAACCGCAGCTTTCTTTTGACCTCTAAAACGTCATTTTCGG
>JABUQX010033237.1:10000-20000 GCA_015478945.1 Trachelipus rathkii
GAGTGAATAATATCATATTAAATTTTTTTTTTTTTTTTTAAGAGTTTTAATACTTTCTTCTGAATAATAAAACTGACACGCGATAATCGAAAATTAGATGAAAACTGAACATACAACTGAAGGAGGTTTTAAGGTTCCTTCAGGAAAATTAGGTGCTGTTACATACAAAATTAACACTATTAAAGGCAAATTATGGCACGCCTTTATAAATAATTTAGACTTAAGTTACGAAATCAAATCTGATGAATTACAATTAGACGATAAAGTAGAATCTTTAAAAAATACTTGTAGTGAATTAATAGCAGAATCTGTAGAGGCAGATAAAATACAGCAGTGGCTTACATTAAAATTAAAGCCATATTATGAATTAAAAACCGATATTTCAAAATACATGAATAAATATGAGCCAAGGATTAAACCACAAGATAGTGCTAGTAACATATCAAGTAAAGTAAGTAAAGTAAGTATAGCTAGTGCAAAAAGTAAAATAGCACAATCTTTGTTGCTCGAAATTGAAAAAAGTAAAATAAAATTACAAGAGCATAAACAATACTTGGCAAAAAAAAAGGGAACTAGAAAATTTAGATTTGTACCAACATAGTAGTCATATAAAAAATCTAGAAAGTTTAATTAAAATTGAACAAAAATTAGAAAATGCAATTTTCAGTATTAGCGATACTTCTGTAAAAAATTAAAATAAAAATGTAAATTTTTCAGAAACTAAAATAAATAGTATAGGAGAAAATAATAATCAGGAGTCTAAGCTAGTAGAAATTTTAACACAAAAGTTGGAAGTAAGTATTAAGAATCCTCTTCCAATATGTGAGCCTGAAGTATTTTCTGGAAAGGATCCGACTAAATTTAAAGATTTTATGCTAGTTTTTAAAACCAATATAGAAGGAAAATGTGAAAATGAAATGAACAAGCTTTCCTATTTAATCAAGTATACAGAAGGTAAAGCAGAAAATATAGTGAGAAGTTGTATGCATTTGGATGAAAATATAAGTTATAAAAAGGCAGTAGAAAAACTCGAGAAACAGTATGGAAATGAACAAGTTATTGCTAATACATACTTGAAAAAGTTAGAAGATTGGAATGAAATTAAGAATGAAGATGGTGAAGCTATGGCAGAATTTTCTTTGTTTTTAGACTCTATTAATAATGCAATGGGAAATATTACTCCATTGAATGAATTGAATTCTACTGGTGCTTTTTATAGAATAGTTAAAAAACTTCCCTACAAACAGCGTGATAAATGGAGAAATAAAGTTGATAGAAAATAAAAAGGTAAACTTTAGTACATTCACAAAGTTTGTTGAAAAAGATAGCAAGGTAAATTTTAGTACATTCACAAAGTTTGTTGAAAAAGAAGCAAGGATCATGAATACACCATTATTTGGAGAACTTGGCACTGGTACTAAACCAAAACAAACAAAATTACAAGGTGAAAAGGTAAGTCACTTTATACAAAGGAAAATAATAATGACCATAAAATACAATAAAAAATGGTTATAATAATAAATAATAAATGGAATATAATATAATGATAATAAAAATAATATAAAATAATAATAGTAGTAATAATAATCAAAATCGCAGTTTTGCAATTTTTGTAAAAAGGACAATCATAGTATAATTAAATGCAAAATTCTAGAAAAACAATAGAATAGTTAAAAAACTGCCCTACAAACAGCGTGATAAATGGAGAAATAAAGTTGATAGTATGTATGAAGAAAATAAAAAGGTAAATTTTAGTACATTCACAAAGTTTTGTTGAAAAAGAGAAGCAAGGATCATGAATACACCATTGTTCGGAGAACTTGGCATTGGTACAAAACCAAAACAAACAAGATTACAAAATGAAAAAGGTAAGTCACTTTATACAAAGGAAAATAATAATGACCATAAAAATAATAATAATGTTAATAATAATTAATAATAAATGGAAATAATAATAAGAATATAAAAAATAATAATAATAATAATATAAGTAATAATAATAATTTCGCAAGTTTTTGCCAAAATTTTTGTAAAAAGGGACAATCATATAGTATACTTAAATGCAAAATTCTAGAAAAACAAAGCCAAGATAAAATAACAAAGTTCATTAAAAACAATAATTATGTTTTAAGTGTCTCAGATCAAATCATTTTAGTAGTAATTGTAAACGGCCAGAAAAATGTGAAAGATGTAATAAACAACATCTAACATTTCTGCATAGAGAAAAAGATAGTGCCAATTCAACAAAGAAAGAGCAAGATGATTCAAATCCCTCACCAGCAGCACTCACTGTGAATTTAGAAGATAAAGATAAGAAAGTAGAGCCAAAAGAATCAGGAAGTAATGAAGCAAAAAACTTTCAGACAAAAGTAAGTAATAGAAAGCTATTTTATTCTGCGGTGCCAGTTAAAATCAAGCTTAAAGGTAAAGATAAAGTGATTAATACATACATGAGTTTAGATACATATTCTTTCAGCATGTTTTATGGATTTAGAATAGCCACAGAATTAGGCATGAACATATAATTAATTTCATAATGATATAGACATAAACTACAAAATGTATGGGCAATATAAAATAAAAACAAACATTTTTAGGGGTGAAATGAAAACTATGAGATGAGGAAATCTGAAACCATAAATAATGTATACTGCAAAGAAAATTGGCAATTTAAAATAGAAGAGAGTCCATCTATCAAAGATATAAATGGATTAGAATATTTGAATCATGTGCCCTTCAACTTCATAAAATCAAAAATTGGATTATTAATAGGAATGAATCAAAGTAAATTGTTAAAACCCATAGAAGTAGTAGAAGGTCATTATAACTATCCTTTTGCAGTTAAGTATTCATTTGGATTGGCTTTACAAGGTTCAACACCAGATGGTATCCCAGCATTTATGAGCTTAAGATGTCATAAAACCAAAATACAACAAGAAGATGATAATTTGCTTGAAAAATATTGCTTAAGAGAGTTTTCTGAAAAGAATCCTGAACAAGTCTGTGACAGTATAGAAGATATAAAATGGAAAAATAAGGTTGAAAATACATTACAAAGAACAATTACAGGTAAATTTTAAGTTACTTTACCATTTAAAAAAGAAAATCAGCATTTTCCTAATAACAAAAATCAAGCTTTAGCAAGATTGTAGACTCATTAAAAAGTAAATTTTTGAAAGATAAAGAATATTTTGTACAATATTGTGAATAACATAGAAGAAATGTTAAAATAAATTTGGCAAGAAAAGATTGAGAACACCTGAACTATTAACTCAATGACAGCTTTGCCGATCTGAACTCACCATGCCGGTGTTAGTCCACAAAAGAAAAATTGAGAGTTAAGTATTCAATGCAAGCCTTACCATACAAATGGTATTTCTTTAATAATAGTTTACTCCACAGGCCCAGACTCATATTTTCCAATCTACAAGGATCTTTTAATATTCAGAAAAGAGAAATATGCTTTTATATCAGATATAGAGAAGATGTTTTATCAAATACAGGTACTTGATAAAGATAAAGATTATCAGCGCTTCTTATGGTTCCCAAATGGTAACCTAGATAAAACTCCAGAAGAATATAGAGTTAAAGTTCACATATTTGGAAGTGTGAGCTCTCCTTCTATTGCAAATTATGTTTTGAAACAAACTACAAATGTAATTGAAGCAGAAAAATTCAGTAATCTAGCCAAAGATACCATACTTAGAAATTTTTATGTTGATGATTGTTTAAAGTCTGTGAAATCAGAAAATGAGGCTATAGCAGTTTATAAAGAAGTAAAAGAAATTTTAAAAATTAGTGGTTTTAATCTGCATCAAGTAGCTAGTAATTCAAAGAAATTTTTAGAAAATATTGATTAACAAGACTTAAGTAAAGGATGTTTAAAGCATAAACCTATCTTTGATAGATTGCAATACAAAAAAAGTATTAGGCCTTAAGTTGGGACCCAAGAAATAGATTTTGATAAAGCTAGGTAGATATACAAAATAAAATATTGAAACAAAAAGAAGCATTCCCTCAGTTGCATTTTTTCCATATATGATCCACTGGGATTTATTAGCCCAGTACTAATAGTAGCTAAAAAGATATTTCAAAATTTATGAGATAAAAAAGTTAATTGGGATGATGAAATTCCATCAGATATAAAAAAAGTTACACAAAATGGTAAGTTGATGTTAATAAGCTAAATGATTTTCAAGTTCCTAGGCCATATAATCCAAATTGTCTGAAGTATAAAAGTGTAGAACTACATTATTTTTCAGATGGTTCACAAATTGCATATGCTGCAGTAGCATATATAAGATTCATTGGAGAGAATGATGAAATATATTGTTCATTGGTGTTATCTAAAACAAGATTGATGCAATTAAATAAAAATTTGATGTTAACTATCCCTAGAATAGAATTGAGTGCAGCAAAATTAGCAGTTAACATACACCAAATTTTAAAAGATGAATTAGATATGAACATAAGAGAAGAGTATTTTTGGATAGATACTGAAATTGTATTACAATATATTAAAAATGAGTCAAAAAGATTCAAAAGATTTGTACACAATAGAGTTAGCTATATCAGATCACAAACAAATATAAGCCAATAGAATTATGTACCAGGTAAGCTAAATGTAGCAGATATAGCAAGTAAAGGGATATATGTTAATGATTTTTGAATAATAAACTATGAAGCACTGGTCCAGAATTTTTGTACAAAGACAAAGCTAATTGGCCTAAGCAAAATATAGAACATAATTTAGATGATGAAAATGATGAAATTATAAAAAGTAAACCTGTAATGGCCATACAACTACAAGAAAGTTCAACGACAGGCTCATAAATTTCTGTGTCCAGAAATGTATGAAATTAAAAATAAAAGAAGCATGGAATTATGTATAAAGAAATTTGAATAAGAAAACCTGGAATAAAGGTGCTATGACAATCACAGAATTAAAAGATGCAGAAAAGGATATTTACAAATATGTACAGAATAAAGAATTTCATGATATACAATACAAGATAAAAAAGAAAGAAGCTTTGCCAAAAAGGCACATTCTGGCAAAATTCCTACCACTTTTAGATGATAATGGAATATTAAGGGTAGGTGGGAGGAATAAAAATATGAATGATGTATCATTTGATTTTAAACACATCCAATTATCTTACCAAATAGTCATGTTACAATGTTAATAATGAGACCTTCCTGAATTATAGACAATTTAAGAAATCAAAATAGTTTAAATTCCCTTAAGAAGAGAAGTATTATATCATTTGGAGCAAGCAGTAGTAAATTAAGAAGATTTTAAAAGATTGGCATAATATGTAGAAAGCTCTTTACTAAAAATTCAGCAGTTGATGGGAGATTTGCCCAAAGATAGATTAGAATGTGATATACCACCATTCACGAATATTGGAATTGATGCCTTTGGTCCTTTTCTTGTAGTAAGGGGAAGAGGGAAAGTAAGAGAAAAAAGATATGGATTGATATTTTCATGTTTAAGTAGTAGAGCCATACATTTAGAGATGTTATATTCATTAGATACTGATGCTTTTTTCAATGCTCTAAGAAGATTTATCAGCCGCAGAGGCAATGTGAAATTGATCCGATCAGATAATGGATTGAATTTTGTAAAAGCTAACAAAGAATTGAAAGGACAAGTTAAAAATTGAAATAATAAGCAAGTAAATAAATTTTTTGAGCAAAATGAAATACAGTGGTTATTCCAACCCTCATAGTTCCTCATAAACGAGGTATTTTGAAAGACCACTTAGAAATGTAAAGAAACATATTAAGGCTTCCACTTCTTGAACAAGCCCAATAAGGTTGACAGAAGAATAACTTGAAACACTTTGTTCTGTGAGATAGAATTCATTATAAACAACAGACCTATAACAGAAGTTTCAAATGATTTAGAAAACTTTGAAGCTTTGACACCAAATCATATACTAACCCTTAAAGGCAATATAACTTTTCCTCCAGGATTATTTCAAGACAAAGATTGTTACTTATATAAAAGATGGAAACAAGTCCAGTATCTTGCTGATTTGTTTTGGAAAAGATGGATCAAAGAATATGTCCCTTTATTGCAAAAGAGAAGTAAATGGTTAGCAGAAAAAGAATCACACCAAGTAGGAGATTTAGTTCTTTTAATAGATGAACCAAGAAATATGTGGAATTTAGGAAAAATAGTAAAAGTTTACAAAAATGACTCAAACAGAGGGAGAATAGTAGATGTAAAAATAAATAAAGACATGAATACTTTAAATACAACAATTTTGAAAAGACCAATAACAAAATTTATCTTGCTGAGAGAAAGTCCAGGATTATAACAAGAAGACAACAGAATTATAAACTCTAAATGAGGAAACTAACGAATAACAAGTAAACTTAATATTCTTAGCAAAAGGGGAATATGTTATATTTTTTGCCATTAAAATATAAAAAAAGGAAACAAAAAAAATAAGGATTATAGAAAATTCATTACTATGTGTACTATATGAGCATCAACTATGGTTACAAAAAAATTACCAAAATATTGCAAAGGTAGAAAAGCAAAAATTGATGCAACACAGATAAAATTGATGACAAAAGCAGAATATAGGGTGCAACGACAAATAAGGGCTTGCAAATAAAATAAAGGCTACAGAAAGCCGAATATTAAGAAAAACTAGTAATTAGGAGATACTGCAAGCAATATAAGCTATTGCAGAAACTCAAACAGGCTGTTGAAACAACAAAACCTGTCCAACTTTGCCACCAAGTAAACAAAGGAAATAAAGGCAAAGGACAAAGATTGAAACTTCAGTCAACATTAAGTAAAACAATTTGAAGAAAACACTTAGTAACATCTTATTCAATTCAAGGGCTTATTAAAATTTCACAAAGAAGAAACTTTTAAGGTGGAATAAATAGCCAATTGACTAAATTCTGGAGTCAGGTAGAGAATTAATAAACAAGCTATAGAAGAAATCTGAGAACAACAAAGACACTCTAGAGGAGCTGAGATTCATAAGCCTAAAGCCATTCCACGCTTGGAATTTTCCAGCCATTAGAGCCATCTTCAAGCAACTTTATTGATAAAGCAGCAGCCCTACAATTAGGAGTAATATAAGTCATCCACCCTAAGCTCAGCCATTTCCGAAATCCTACATTCAGTAATTAAGAAGGTAATAGTTTTTTTAAAATAGGTATTATATAGTTGGGTGTGAATTGTGGGTATTATTTTTAAAAAAGTACCATCTATGAGTTTTTCAAACACAAAGCCTAATAAGGACAAAAATAAATAAAAAAAAAAAAAATATAATAAATTTTATTAAATACTTTTTAACATGAATAATTTTTCAATGTATAATTATTGTTTATTTTTTAGCATTTTAGTATTTGAACTTTTATATATTTTATAGTTTTTTTCTATTTTTATATTTTTCTAATAAATAAGTTCAGCTCCTATAAAGCAAGCATTCAAACTTTTGTAGGGAGGTCCGTATTTCAACCCTGGATGTATGACAATTCAAATATATATATATATATATATATATATATATTTTAAATATATATAATATATATATATATTATATATTATATATAATATATATTATAATATATATATATATATATATATATATATATATATATATTATATATATTCTATATATATTATATATATATATATATATAATATTTATTTTGTTAAATTTTTTATATTTACTCCATTTGCCACTTCGTGGCCAGTATTTATAAAAGGTACAAATGGATGTATTCGCGAGTGGTTGGTCCCAAATTGTAGTTGAGAGAGTCGTAATTGCACTGACCATCATTTTATTATTATTTATAGTAAAATAATAAACTATAATAATCTTAATAATCACTTTTATATAAAAGTTAAAATATATTAATGGAAAACTTGCTCTGAGTCGGTGCAAAATTGAATCGAAAAATTTCTTACCATACCGTACACCATTGAAGGCTCGTAGGAGTAAAGTATCACTTATAATTGAGCTACGCTTTTGAAATTCACAATATTAATTCATTTAATAATAAATAGCAAAAGTCCCAAGTTTGGGATCCCTGGGTTATCTGTAACCCCTAAAAATGGGGTTAGGGGTTGGAGCCCCCCCCATGCCCTTTTTGTTAAAAATTTCAACGGATTCTTCTTATTCATGTCAAAAACTATTATCATACCAATTTTCAGCCAAAAAGATTATATATTTCAATGTATATATATATATATATATATATATATATATATATATATATATAATATATATATATATATATATATATATATATATATATATATATATATATAAATAACTTATAATATAATATATAATACCCCTCCTTCTAAAAATTGAGAAAAATGAAACGGATACAAAAAACCGGTTTGCATCTAACTTTCCTTTGATAACGTTTTGAAGTTTCAAACTTCCTCAAATTATACTAAAGATATAGAACTACATTTTGATAGCATTTTATATTGATCAAAGTTGTATTTAAGTAATTATAGACATATTTGAACCACTTGCCAAAATAGGCTTCTCAAAATATTGAAAAATTCACATTGAAAGTTTTCCTTCCCCCTCTTCGTTGACCAGGTGCTCCATGAGTGCCAGACTTGGTTAGTATTTCAAGTTGGTCTTAACACTCCAATCTTTCATTTACGTAAGTGTCATTGACCTCCTTCAATCGAAAGGTCAAGTATTGACCCGGCTGACCTTGCATTTTTCTATATCGAAGTATTAACATATCTTGCCTCATAATTGTGCTAGAGACTTGATTCTTGTACCAAATTGATCAGTAGAGAATACTGGTCTTATTAATTGTTGTTAAAATTGATAATTATCTTTAATTGAAAAGTTATATTTATCATATAATTCTCTATGGGAGTAAAAATATCCTGTAACAAACACGTGATGAGTTGCTAAAGGCCGTCATCATAAACTTTCAATGATTTTTAAAATCAATTCATATCGATTTATTCAACAAATTTATTTATTTATTATATAGTTTTAAATTTCCTATCTTTTGATAATAAATTTGTTATTGAAACCTTAATAATTAAAATTGATGTTTATTTAATTAAATTACTCATCGTCAACCCCTCGGCGTCTTTCTCGTTGACTATAAAGCGACGAGTTTGGCTGAGTCTTCACTTATTCTCATTCTTATTTACTGCTCTTATCATCAGTAGACTCCGTTCCCATAATTTTGCATTCCGAGTCGAAAGAGATTCTACAAGATTCATTTATCAATGCAGTTAAAGTAGTAATATTTTTTTGACAAAGCTTATTCTTCAAACGAGCTTCTCCTTTTCATTTTTAGAGACATCATCACCTTTTTTGGACGTTACATGTCGACGTTTAATTTTAGGGCCCTTTTGGATCTTTTTTTTTATAATTCCAGTGCAGAAACATTGAAAATTTCCTTCCGTTAAATGTTGATTTTAGGAAATTTGTATAGGTATGTCATTCATTACGCCTTTCTGGACAACTTAGGGATTCCCACTAACGGTCATCTGACCAACCCTTCTCTCCTTGGGAGCAAAAAAAGGCAATAGTTTTTTGATTCGTTTCATGTCATTTTTTGATAAATGCCATAATTTTATGTATTAGCTCAGCCTCTTCCTTTTGTGTTGTTCTGTAAAGGACAATTTCAAATTGATCGTGGGCCCACGAGGTAATATATAATATTGTGGCGTTTCTTATAGAATAGTCCGCAAAGTTTTGAATTGATCTGATTCACCTACGGTTATTTGGTAACTGGTTTTTATCACCAGACCAAATATCTGTGCAAATCACCTTTCAAAACGCTCTTTTACTTCGTCTAAATTTAGGGTCCAGTTTATTTATAGGTGGGAAATCTTCGAGTATTTATCTATCTTTATTCTACTCTCGCTTCTCTACTCTCTTTCGGTGGAAAGCCTAAAAGTATTAATAAAATACAAATGGAATTTTACCCAACAAGCTGAAGATTATTTATTTTTTGTGTTTATTTTTTTAAACATACA
>JABUQX010033237.1:25000-31390 GCA_015478945.1 Trachelipus rathkii
CATATTGAATGTGTATATTGTAAACAAAATCATTACGCTTTTGAGTGTGAGACAATCTCCACTCCTTCTTTGAGACGTCAATATTTAGTAAATAACCATCTTTGTTTAACTTGTTTTTTATCGAATGATACTATATCAGAATGTTTAATGGTCAAGCCTTGCGTCTTTTGCAATTCACTGAGACATCATTCGTCTATATGTGAAATGCTTGAACCAAAATCATCCTCTGAACCCACTGACAGTGATTCAGAGGACATTGACGATCTCATCATTTATCCTTCCTACGAGGAAGATATAAAATATCTTTTTGAAAATTTAGAAAATAATAATAAAATTACATCATCTCAAAATTTATCAAATAATAATAAAATTACATCAAACAATAATTTACCAATTAATATTAAATCTACATCGACAGAAAAATTATCATTAAAAATTATTAACAATAGTGTCCTCTTAGAAGGCACTAAAATTATTTCATCTTTTTATTTAAATTGTTCTCACCTTCCCCTTCTCACAGAGAAGTGGGAAAACCATTATGGGCCTTCCTTCAACTTTAAAAACCCTTCTTATCTATCGCAGTATAGTAAGAAGGTACCCTCTCTTGAATTGGCTTCCTTCCCACAGAGTGAGGAGAAGTCCTTAATTACTTTTCCAGAGCAAGGAAAATGTAATACTTATAAAAATATTGATAAAAATACTGATACAAATAATTATAAAATAAATATGAAGGGATGTTCTTTTTTCTCTTACTCACAAACAAGTGAGGGAGAAAATTTATTTCAATTTGTGGGAATCAATTTAATAAAAAATTTGAAATCACTCATAGCTATGAGTGAAACTTTTGCAGTTGGTTCTTGTAAAGAGCAACTCAAATTATATATCAAAAATATTACAAATATTAAATTTAAAATTGGTAAACCAAATTGTTTGATAAACTCATCAAAAATGGTCACATTTTCCAACAAAGAAATTGTTGTACCTCTTAAGACTAAAACTGACTATTGTCATTTTAGTCAAAATAAAATTTGTCTTCATCCTCTATCAGAGATAAAGACTTTAAAACTCGATTATAAAATTTGCCATTCTTCTCTTAAAAAAGAGAAGTACTCACTACCATGTTCTTTTAAGTCAAAAAAGAACTCTACTCATTTTTCTTTCCGAGGAAAGAAATTATATCACAATAAAAAACCATCGACTTCTACCATAGAGAAGTCATTCCACAAAAGGGATGGAAAGGTGTCTCATTTGAATAATGACCACCCCCACCTTTATATTACCACTACAGGTGAGAGAGTAATTATGAGTAACTCTGATTTCCTCTCATCTAACCACCTTAAACATAACTCTTTGAATGAAGAGTTATGTCCCTCTGAGGAACAGGAGGACCCTATAACTATGGGGTATGATCCCCCCTCTTCCTCTAATAATACTTTTTTACCACAAAGTAAGTCAAAAATTGACTTACAAAAAACCACCCTTGTCCGGGAACTTTGTGAACGGACCTTAAACAAATATGAATAACCAAAGGGGGATAGGGTTTTGAAAGCCACTTAATCAAATTCTCTCTACCACCCCCTCTACTTGTCAAAACTGGTGCTGTGGCAAAGTACCTTCTCATATTTTTTGTATATAGCAGATTTTTTTTTGTATCTTTTTGTTCTTTTTGTTTGCTCTGGGGTTTCTGCACCCCCTCCTTAGTTTAAGTTAGGTTTAAGTTAGTTTTAAGTTTCTTTTTTGAAAAATTTATTGTCTCGGCTGAGACTTTTGGGAACTCCCAACTTATTAAAAAATTATTATTTAGGGTAAAACATACCCCTTTGTTTTAGTGGTGCTTTTTAGATCACTATTATATCATCTTATTGGACAAGTGTCCAACTCAATCAAATATTTAGTTTTAAGTTTTTTCTCCTCCTCTCTCGTAGGTGCCGAGGGAGGGGGAGCTGTAAATAATGCGCACCATTACATATTGTCTTTAAAAAATAGTTCAATTCTCTTATTGTTTCAACTGAGACTTGGGGATTTGGGAAGTGGAACCTTCCCCCCCCCCTTCTAAAAATTTATAACAATTTGAAATTGCCTCTGCGGAGGTTGGTGAAACAATCACCTTTTATAAAAAGTATTTTGAACAATTTATATTGTCTCAACTGAGACTTGGTAAATTTATATTGTCTCAACTGAGACTTTAAAAATTTGTAATCATTTAAAAAATTATTTTATTAATCAGTTTATATTGTCTCCACTTTGAGACTTGTGAGAACTCTCACTTTATTTGAAATTCCTCTTCCCATATAAGGAAGTTTTATAGTAATCTCTATTTGGAATTTCTTTTTAACTTCACCTCCTCGTCAATGGTTGGTGTAAGTTTATATATTATTCAAAAAATTTAAAAAATTAAAATTTATAAATTCATTTTTTGGAAATTGCAAGCAAAGCATTTCCTTAAACTGATGTCATTGTACTTTCGGTTTTCTCTGCTCAATGAAGGGCAAACTTACTCGTGTAATTGTTCATTTGTACCTTCCCCTTTTTTTTATTTTTTAATATTTATGATTCTTCACGAAAGAAGAGTCATTTACTTCATTAAACTTCTTCCTCAAAGGAACCATTGTCAGGCAACAACCTGGCTAAACGTCGGTCAAAAGCTATATTCATTGAATTAAAGCTTCGACGTCAACATTATTGTCCATATAGACAACATTAAAAAACTTATCATATAATTTCTCTTACTATTGATCATTAAAAATAATCTAATAAATTTCTTACTTATACCTTTTATTTCGAAAGTTAATCGCGTTTGTCCTTTGGATGGGGTTATTATTTGATACCAACAACGTTTCAAAATGTGATTTCGAGAGCCTTGCATATTCATCTCCTAATACATACCGATATTTGTTAGGAACAAAGGTAAAGGTATAAACCCTTTGGAGTAGGAAAAAATTGAAGGAAAGCCTTCAATAAATTAAAAGCAGCTGTCTTGGAGTGGAAGACCCTCTGGGAAGGGGTCGTCCGTGATAAGTGCTATCATAAGTCTCCTCGACTTGTATGTTGCTGGTGGAATGGAATCATGGTTAACGTCACTGAGACACATAACCCCAAGTTTACAATGTAAACCCACCTTCCCAAGTTTTTTTTGTTAAGTTTTTAGAAGGATGTTTTCTGAGATTCGAGTATGCAAGAAATGAGGGTCATATTTTATCACTGCGTATGGGGCATTTTTAGCTTTCATCCTCCTCCTCGGACGTGGTTCACTGACGAATAAAGAGTATACTTATTAATTATTACTATATTTTCTTTCACCAAAACTTACGAAAACAGATTATATTTTTTCTGTTGTGGTTTCCTTTGGGTGTGGAATTTAATGTCGTAAATTTTTTATATTTACTCCATTTGCCACTTCGTGGCCAGTATTTATAAAAGGTACAAATGGATGTATTCGCGAGTGGTTGGTCCCAAATTGTAGTTGAGAGAGTCGTAATTGCACTGACCATCATTTTATTATTATTTATAGTAAAATAATAAACTATAATAATCTTAATAATCACTTTTATATAAAAGTTAAAATATATTAATGGAAAACTTGCTCTGAGTCGGTGCAAAATTGAATCGAAAAATTTCTTACCATACCGTACACCATTGAAGGCTCGTAGGAGTAAAGTATCACTTATAATTGAGCTACGCTTTTGAAATTCACAATATTAATTCATTTAATAATAAATAGCAAAAGTCCCAAGTTTGGGATCCCTGGGTTATCTGTAACCCCTAAAAATGGGGTTAGGGGTTGGAGCCCCCCCCATGCCCTTTTTGTTAAAAATTTCAACGGATTCTTCTTATTTCATGTCAAAACTATTATATACAATTTTCAAGCCAAAAAGTTATATATTCAATGTATATATATATATATAATAATATTATATATATAATATATATATATATATATATTATATATATATATATATATATATATATATATATAGTATATAATATTATATATATTATAATATATACATTATGAATATATAATATATATATATTAATATATATATATATTATATAAATAACCTCCTCCTTCTAAAAATTGAGAAAAATGAAACGGATACAAAAAACCGGTTTGCATCTAACTTTCCTTTGATAACGTTTTGAAGTTTCAAACTTCCTCAAATTATACTAAAGATATAGAACTACATTTTGATAGCATTTTATATTGATCAAAGTTGTATTTAAGTAATTATAGACATATTTGAACCACTTGCCAAAATAGGCTTCTCAAAATATTGAAAAATTCACATTGAAAGTTTTCCTTCCCCCTCTTCGTTGACCAGGTGCTCCATGAGTGCCAGACTTGGTTAGTATTTCAAGTTGGTCTTAACACTCCAATCTTTCATTTACATAAGTGTCATTGACCTCCTTCAATCGAAAGGTCAAGTTTTGACCCCAACTGACCTTGCATTTTTTCTATATCGAAGTATTAACATATCTTGCCTCATAATTGTGCTAGAGACTTGATTCTTGTACCAAATTGATCAGTAGAGAATACTGTCTTATTATTGTTTGTTAAAATTGGAATATTATCTTTAATTGAAAGTTTATTCTATCATATAATTACTCTATGGAGTTAAAAATATCCTGTAACAAACACGTGATGAGTTGCTAAAGGCCGTCATCATAAACTTTCAATGATTTTTAAAATCAATCCATATCGATTTATTCAACAAATTTATTTATTTATTATATAGTTTTAAATTTGCTATCTTTTGATAATAAATTTGTTATTGAAACCTTAATAATTAAAATTGATGTTTATTTAATTAAATTACTCATCGTCAACCCCTCGGCGTCTTTCTCGTTGACTATAAAGCGACGAGTTCGGCTGAGTCTTCACTTATTCTCATTCTTATTTACTGCTCTTATCATCAGTAGACTCCGTTCCCATAATTTTGCATTCCGAGTCGAAAGAGATTCTACAAGATTCATTTATCAATGCAGTTAAAGTAGTAATATTTTTTTGACAAAGCTTATTCTTCAAACGAGCTTCTCCTTTTCATTTTTAGAGACATCATCACCTTTTTTGGACGTGACATGTCGACGTTTAATTTTAGGGCCCTTTTGGATCTTTTTTTTTATAATTCCAGTGCAGAAACATTGAAAATTTCCTTCCGTTAAATGTTGATTTTAGGAAATTTGTATAGGTATGTCATTCATTACGCCTTTCTGGACAACTTAGGGATTCCCACTAACGGTCATCTGATCAACCCTTCTCTCCTTGCAGGTGTTAGCAAAAAAAGGCAATAGTTTTTTGATTCGTTTCATGTCATTTTTTGATAAATGCCATAATTTTATGTATCTAACTCAGCCCTTCCTTTTGTGTGTTCTGTAAAAGTGACAATTTCAAAAGTTAGATTCGTGGCCCACGAGGTATATATATATTGTGGGCGTTCTTATAGAATGTCCGCAAAGTTTGAATTGATTCTGATTCGCCTACGGGTATTTGGTAACTGGTTTTTATCACCAACCAAATATCTGTGCAAATCACCTTTCAAAACGCTCTTTTACTTCGTCTAAATTTAGGGTCGCAGTTTTATTATGGTGGAAAGGAAATCTATTCGAGGTTTTATTATCTTTTATTCTAACTCTCCCTCTTCGTGAAGCTAAAAATATAATATTTACACACACAATTTTACCCAACGTGATGTATACTGATTTTTGTTTATTTTTTTAAACATACAAACAATAAAATCGCACTCAAAAAAGTAAGCAAAAACGTTAAAGGGAAATTGGGAAAATAAAAGATTTGGGGAAAATTTAATATAAAAGGAATAATTAGAACTATTAAATTCAAAGATTTGGATGAAAAATAATGATAAAATAAAAACAGAGAGAAAAGTAAGCAAAAACGTAGAAATCAAAAAAGTAAAATCCATTATAATAAATGTCTTATAGAGAAAAAATTCTCGTTATGGTTGAAATTAGAAATTTCAATCAAATAAAGTAGATCAAAGATTATTGCATCGTCGCTAAAAAATGAATCATTTTTTATCAATATTAAAACTTAGATTAGATTATAAAAACGAAAAAAATAAAAATGTTAAAAATATTAAATAAATCATATATCAAAATATTGCCAAAATTTTTATAGCGAAAATTTGATTTTTTTGGGAGCATACTCGAAACTGAAACTTCTTATAAATTTATCTTTTAGACTTTTCCCCCTTTGAGTTTTATGATTGAAAATCAATTGAAAATCAACATCTCTATTATATATATCCTGACGAATGGTAATATCTTAAACTTTAAATATTTTATTCAAAATATTTAAAAATACCCTGATAATGGTCCGTGGTCTCAGAAATTTACCTCATAATGAGAACTGTAAATGCAACAATTCTCGAT
>JABUQX010033238.1:2500-24708 GCA_015478945.1 Trachelipus rathkii
TCCAAAAAATGTAAAGAAGCAAGGTATTCCCTGTAATCCTGCTTGTGTGAACTCCTGCCGCCCATTGAGGTTGCGTTATCCTTACTATATTACATGATTTTATAAGCAGTAATATTGATTCTTCCATAACTTTTTGAAGACAAACATTAACTTATATTAGATGCTCTGTGTGGATACGTGAAAGAGGTGAAACCGCAGATAGCATTTATGATCAAATAGCTCCAGATGTTACAACGCCTACAAGGCAATCATTTCATCTGCTCACTGTTACGATTCACGGGTATATAATTGTCAAACATATTAACATAACATACCTAACGAAACATTGCCAATGTCTGCCTCATCATGACTGGTCATAAAATCTAAATGATTAATCTAAGGCTCTAGCGTAAAGAATCGTCGCCTCAATTCCAGTTTTCTTTATCAAATAGAATTATGGAAGAATTGAAATTAAAAAAAATCAATATGGCAGACTTCAAAATATTCTTTGAAATAACCATATAAGATCAAGTATAAAAATTATTTTCAGATTGGATACCAAAGTATCGGTCAAAGAATCGGTACACATTTGCCGAATTCCGATTCCGATTCCCTGAAAAACGCCGATTCCTCCGATCCGATTAATCGTCCGCATCACGAATAAGTATATATTTATATATAATATATATATATATATATATATATATATATATATAACTATAATAATATATTATATATAATATAATATTTATATATATATAATTATATATATATATATATATATTATATAATATGATAATGATATATATTATATATATAATTATATATTATTATGAATATACTTATAGAATTTATATATATTATATGATTCGACGGTCATCGAGTAAGGACGCAATAAAGAATAGAAGGAAGGGAAAAGGAAAGACGAAGAGAGGAAAGAGAAACCGCTGAAGGAAGATTGAACCAGAAGCGAAATCTCATAAACCGGTGTCTCAGAGTGATTTAATATATGAGAAGATTGTTTAAAAAAGTGTTTTGAAAAATATATCTTCACAGTGAAAACGTCATTTGGTCCGAGGTTGCTAAATATTTAATTACCTAAGGAAATATATTCTATTAACGCATAGATTTTTTACTATTGAGAGTCAGAATTTAAAGATGTAAATTATTTTTATTATAGAATTCGAGTTGGAGGAGCTACCACATTTCCTTTTCAGCTACATTTTTACCTCGGTCCCATTGTTTTTGTGAATATCAAAATAAAATTAAAAGAAGAAATATTCAAAATTCGGAGTTATAACTTACAGTGAAGCGCTTTATTCGTGTTGTCGAATCCAAAATATGAAGAAAATTTTCTAAGTTCTCTTCGTCCGGTGGGCAAGGGCTGAAAAACCCCCTTCCATCATTATTTTCCTTTTCCGTGAAGGTGGTTAAGAGTTTAATTAAAAACTAACCCCAACACCAAACCCTTGCAGATCTATGTTGAGAAATGGTGATATGAATAAAATATTAATATTATATATATATATATTATAACATATAGTATCATATATATATATAATATATAATAAATATATTATTATATAAAGATATATAAAATATATATAATATTATATATATACCGTATATAAAATCGATATATCGCTATTTATCGATATATCGAATATCAAAGGTCAGACGAAATGTTCAGTTTTACATATATATATTATATATAATATATATCATATATATATTATATTATATATATATATATATATATATATATATAATATATACTATATATATATAATTTATATATATAAAATAAATATCTATTTTATATATATATATATATATATATATATGTAGGCAAATTAAAAACCTCTTTAATTATCTACAGTAGATAGATTGTGCACTTTACGTTAAATTTTATTTTTAAATCATTTTGCTTCTCTGGGTGAAATTAAACTAATTTTAATTAAATAATGTTTTTATTATATCTAAATATATCTACGAATAATACCATATGATTCACATCTGGAAAGGGTATTTAAAAACAACTTTTCTATTACTTTGGTGAATTTGAAGAGCCCGCCAAAAATATGATCTGATAGTCAAGCTAAAGTTGTATTATGTACTTCTTGTAATATAAGTAATAAATTTTATTTTTAATATTTTTTTGAGGAAATTCTTTTACAAATGTACATAAGTATTAAATTAACGACTTTCTCTACTTATCTATAATTTTACTACCGTAAGATTAAATCCTCATATTACAACAGATTCTAATTTGATTGTATAATCTATGACGTCTATGGATTCAATATGAAAATTGTGAACATTATTTAGGGGAAAGATTTTATGTTCAATGAAAATACCTAAAAACTTTTTTTTATTTAATAATTTCCTTCAATCGTTGGTAAAATAATTTTATTTTTAGGCCTTAAATAACTTTTGGTAGAATATAGTATCCCCTATTTCCCTCAAAATAGTATGGCGGGAGTAGAAATATTTGACATAGATAGTAAAAATTTAATATTTTAAGGATACTTTGGGCTTTTAAATTAAAATACTTGAAAATAGCTTTCGTATGAAAGTATCAGATATTATTTCTGAGTCTAATTTATCACGTAAATGATAATTTTCTTCCGATATTCCAAAATCTATTTTTCAAAAATTCCCATATGAGCGATGAATGAAGCTTGTAAAGAAGTATGGGTTTGTAATGGTGGGCGCTGAGTTTGAACACTTTCAAAATGCCTCATAATAATCCCGGTACGTAGCAATAATTTTAGACCTTGAAAGTTAAAGGTAATAGAGAATAATAAGTATTGCACAGATTATAATAAAAGTGATCTTTATTTTTAATTAAATGAGCAATGACCTTATTATCAAATAGTTGAGAATGGTGATTTTCGTGACCTAAAATTGTAAACAAATGCCAAATGAGTATTTTTAGAATTAATAGTTCTAATGTTATTGGAATTGTGTATGAATATTTTGATATAATATGTGATGATTTAAAGTAATATAACTTTATTCATTATATAAATTCATTAAGTTCAATATTAAGGCTAGATTTGGAAGGCCAATAGTGGTTACCGTGTAGTCTAATATCATATCTTAGGATTGTTAATTAGAATATTGCATCTGAAAAATATTCTTTGTTTATAAGAAATTCCATTTACCATTTTAAATATCTTAATAGATATTTAATCATCTGTAGCCATGTAAGTTAAAAAAAAAAAGGTTAATAGACATAGTCCAGGAATATAACTGATATCTTGAAAAATATAGGCCAACATAACAAGTAAACCTTACTCATTTAAACAAATATTGCATTAGACTGGTGAAATATTGATCCTGATGTTACTGTTTTATAAATTTCAATTGTTTTCAAATTTTTTAACCCAGAAAAATCTAAATATTTCTCAAAAGGGTGATCCCAGAATCCAGTCATTAATCTGGCCACACCTAAGAAATATATTAAATAACCCTGTGTTAAAATATACCTTCATAGAAAGCTTTAAACTTATAGGGTTCTCCAAACTTTTAAACTATAAAGTCTTCTATAGTTTTTAGTTGGTATAAGATTATTTAACAAAAATATTAAAAATCTCTTGAGAATTTGTAAATAATACCTATATCGTGTTATAGTTTTAATGAAAGTCCTTAGTACCTATATTTTTAAAGTTTTAGTGGATCCAAGAGAATATAAACATTTTGTATTTACAATTTCCTTATGTGGAATGAAGAATTACTTTGTAGTTACCGAACCAGTTTCAATGACTACTGCAAAAGGTTCTGTGGTTAATGAAAATGGAATTATATATTTTTCTACCTAAGTGGATTCTGAATTACTCAGATTATTTGAGTTTTGATTGTAAACATATTTCAGCTTATCAGGATATTCTAGCCACTATAAACTTGGGGTTCGACTACAGATGAGCAGACTTTCTGCATAGAAATGCTTAAAGATAATTTGATTTTTATATAATTGGAAAATGGGGAACTTATAAATATTGGCTATAATTTTTAGGTGATGTGTGGGTTTATATACGGTAATATATATATATATATATATAATATATTATTATATAGATATATATACGATTATATATATATATATATATATAATATATATATATAATATATATATATATATATTGTAGTCAGTAAAGGAGTGTCTGAACATTAAAGGAAAGAAATGTGAATTAGGCAAAGGCAAGAAGAAAATTGTATAATAGGAGTGAATAGTGGGGCATATGAGGAGGCATGGTTGTTGGCCTGGCTCATGGGATAAACCTTTACTTTTACGAGATACCATAGTGAGGGTGAAGGTCTGTTGTGAAACTCCTCTCTCAATTTTCCTTATGTTCTTATGCCTTAGTTGCTATATATAGCAAATACCTAGTAAATTGGGCTTTTTAAATTATGATTTTGGGTATTGTATCTTCAGAAATTAAATTATAGATACAGATTACTATTATTATAAATTTTTCAAAGTTATATATATAATTAGCTATATACTGTAATTTGATTTAGTAGCCTACTGTTATCCAAGTATTATCTTAAATTATAACATTTGTTTAAACAGTAATTTTATAAACAAAAGTATAAAAGTTCAGAAATGTCTAAACTATTTTTATGTACATATGGGAAGATATCTTTAAAGGGTATTTTATTTAGTTACTGTTTTTTATGGGATAATGATTTAGTGTGAAGTGAAAAAAAAAAAGAATGATAAAAGATTTCCTATATTTTTAAGAATTTGATAAATGTGTACAGCTGATTTGCTGATTCAAAATATAATGAAGACTCGCTAGATTCTTCCCCTCCCATCTGAAGCAGGCAAATTCTTACATAGGCCTGTTAGACATTATGAATTTTAATTTTCTCAGTTCAAGTAGTAGAAGTCCCAGTTAAGATAATATTTTTCTCAAATAGACTACTGTGTGTCAAAGAACTTAAAATTCTAAAATCATTTTATAATTTATACATGAGAATGCAAAATCTTATAAAATTAAAGGAAAGATTAGTTATCATTTGCAATTTTGCTCCAGAGGAGGAGGAAGATCTGGGATTTTTTTTTTAATTTAAGCCCTGCTTTTCTGGTCAGTCATATATATAATATGAGATTTATATTAAATTCTTCTTTGTATACAAGTATCAATCAAACTACCACTATATATAGTAGTATAGTAATACTTTTCAATAAAAAATAAAATTATGAAAATGACTAAAAATTTGTTAATCATAACTGTTTATAGGTATTTGAAAATAGAATCCTGTGTTGAAAAATATAAATCATTTGAAACTTGCTATTTTAATTAAACTTGGCAAAAAATTAATAAAATGGGTCTTTTGGCTGCAGTTTTGCTGAGGATTGAGAATTGGGACTAGTTTTATTTTTCTTCAATGCTGATCAATCACTTAAGAATTATATTACAAAAATTATGAGTACGAGATTGTAGTTTAAGAATTCTACAACACTTTAAAATATTTCATAGTAAAGAATGATTGCTTCATGGAGCAGTGCCAAAATTTTTTACAACACTGATATCATAACATTGCTAACACAATACTGACTCCTGATACCACAATTTCAAATACTGAGTTCTGATGCTAGTATAATTACTGTATATTGTATAGGTTTAGCCATCTATTAAAAATGGCTCCTGTATGGAAATAATAATAATGTATTATACTGGCTAGTCATTCACAAAGCTAGGTGTCAGGAAAAAAAAAAACTCAATTACCACTTAAAATTTCAAATATCTAACTCAGTCACTCAGATTCTTAACTTTCAAACCTTCGATCCTAACTACTAACACTCAGAATTATAAAGGTCTAACTTCGACTCCTGACTTTCAAATTTCATCGATCCCAATTTTGATTCCCAAACCTTCATATCTTTATTGAATTATAGTACTTATAGAAAATATATTATCTTATATTAAAATATATTTATATTAATCAAACTTTTGTGTATGAATAGAATCTTTTTCAAATAATATATATATATATATAATATATATATATATATTATTATATATATATATTATATATATATATATATTATATATATCAGAGGTGACTTACCTAATTAGTATATATATATATTATATATATATACTATATATATATATATATACTATATTAGCATATATATATTATATATATATTATCATATGATAATATATAAATATTAATATATATACTATATATATATATATATACTATATAATAATATAATATATAATATATATATATATATATATAAAAACTTCCTTTTAACGTGCTTTATTCCCTTCTCAGAGGGTAACACGGTGTATTACAGGAAATTGAACTTTAGGCCGGCTATCCCAAACCAGCGCCACCACGTGTCGCAGTGAGTTTTAATTCTGCCCCCAGGAAAGATAAAACCAGCGCTGCTACGCGAGGCCATCTGCGCCACCACGCGCTCCTCCCTTCGCATGAGAGCCAGCAAGTCAACCTCCTATGCCATGAGGCATTATTATTATTATTTATATAATAGTCTTTATACCCTCTATACCCTATATATATATATTATATAATATATAATAATATATATATATATAATATATACCGTAAGTACTACCCTCACCTCTCTAATTATTACTATATAATAATTATATATATAAATATATATACAATATATATATACTCACTCACTATACACCCCTATATATATTATATATTATATATAATATATAGTATAATGGATGAAAGAACTACACACCTTCACATCGCGCACGACTCCTAAAGAGTCTTCACTTCTCCTTGAGGTTATAAAAAAAGAATAGAAGTAATTAATTTAAATTTAATCGTTAAATTTCACATGGAAATTTAAGAAATTGACCAACAGCCAATATTTATCAGAACAATACGCTTCGGCTTGTACTTGAGTCCACCATCAATCCGACCGACTCGCTCGGCCTCCGTACGCACGCCCGAAGCTATATGTCATTTCACCTCTGTTGTCGTTTCTTAATCTCATGTGAATTTTACGATCAAATTTAAATTAATTAGCTTCTTTTCTTCATTTTATAACCTCATGGGGCGAAGTGAATTCTTATAATATATATTAATATATATATATATACCCCTTATAATATATATATATTATATACGTTAATTATATATATATATAATATATATATATATATATAATATATATTAATATATAATATCTATAATATATATATAATAATATATTATAATACCAGGCTGGGGCTTGAGAAAGTAACACCTGTTGATGCATTGCTAAGCAACAAAGATGGGTTTAAACATATTCAGACTTGTATTTGAAAGATTGAGGCTTGTAGAATTGATTTGACAAATGAACTGTATAGTTATTTGAGTTCATTGTAGTGCAGTGATAGAAACATGGAAGCTAATAGTGATACTTTGTTGAGGCAATGTGTAGTGATTGAATTTTTGCATGCTGAAAGTGTACAGAATGCAGCTGAAATTCGTTGTTTGCTCAAGGTGTTTGGAATGGACTATACTATGGATGTTAGCAATGTTCATTTACGGATTCGTAAAGCAACTTTCCAATAAAGGTGAAATGTCAATTCATGATGCTCTGAGAAATGGCCATCCCATTACAGTGATAACTGACCATCATTCTCAATTTTTTTTTTTTTTATACATTTAACACCACAGCTCAGGGCAGAGCCCTAATCTATGCTCAGTTTTTGTCTGAGCAAGACGGAGCCAAGAAGAGAATAGCCCACACTCACACCACTGACCAGTGACGAACCTGGGTCTCTCGCTTAGTTGGGCGAGTGCTCTACCGCTGAGCTACCTGACGCTATTCTGGTGCTTGATAATGCCTACTTGGCTGAGTGTATTCTTCTTTTAATAAATAACTAAATTCAAAATATTGTTGGTCCATTATTTTACTTAACATATCAAAAAGAACCAAGAATTAAATTCTTGCTGCCTTCTCTTCCGTATTAAAATAGATTTTAATTTTTGCTTAAAATGAGTAAATTTTGGTATTTTTTAAATTCTTTATCTAAAAAGTTTTTGCACAATCTAATCAAATGTTCACTCAGAAGTCATCACCTTCCCAGCACTCAAACTTTGAGTCCTGCATTGCCAGCTCTTGTTTCTTGGTCTTCTTTTCTAATTCCTTTCTTCTAAATCTTCTCTTTTATTTTTCCACTCTTTTCAATTCGTCCTCTTTCGACTGCAGTTGGCTCATTATTCAGGGAAATCTATGAATTAAACAGTCCGAAATTGCTTCCATGTTTGGAATTTTGAAAATATGTTCAAGCGATAATGGCAGATTTAAATTATCAAAAAATTTGCCAAGGCAGCTGACAGAAGACATGAGGAAACAATGGGTTGATATTGCTAATGAAGTTCTAGACCATTATCATAGAGATAGCAGTCAATTTCTTCACAACATTGTAACAATAGATGAAATGTGGGTCAACAATTACAATTCAGAAGGAATAAGAGCCTCTGTGGAATTCAGACACCTAAGCTCACCCAGCATATGAAAGTTTGACTCAACCGTCGACTAGTCAACTCAAGCTATTCGGAATATCTGCCAAAGGGCACAGCTGTAAACTCTGATCGTTATTGTGAAACTCCAGAAATTGAAGAGCAGCATATGTTGAATGACCAATCTGTACTGTTTTCCAACTGCATCATGACAATGCTCAACCACATTGCAGTACCCAGATGCTTCAGAAGCTTCAATGCTTGAACTTAGAGGTCATTAATCACCTACCCTACAGTCCTGATCTGGCCCCAAGTGATTTTAGCTTATTTCCAGTTTGAGTCTCCCGGGGAGTGAGATTTGTTTCAAATGATGAGGTATGTTTCAGTAGAGGTAGTGATAGGGGTAGGCATTGATTCAGTACCACAACAATGATGATTATCTGCTTCAGCTCCAGAAAAATGCAACCTTTTTATGGTGGTCCTGTTGAAGAACCTGCATCTTGAAAACGTCTTGTAGAAATATGCTTTGTTCTGCTGCAATTTGAACAAAGCAGCCTCTTTTTCTCTTAACTGGAGCATTTGCTTGTCTTTGCTCCTGAAGATATTTAAGCAATGATGGACTAACTTGTGGAGGTGGATTGGCAGATGCTTTTGACACTTTTGCTAAGGCTGGTGCAGGATTAAATGAATAAATCCCACAAGTTAGAAAGTTAACTTTTGTGAGGGGGTTGCCACTTATTATTCATATTCCTCATTAAGCATAACAGGAATGGAAAAATAGGTTTCGGTAGGACAGAATAATGTTCACCTTCTCTTAGTTTCCATTCTGTTAATAAATTATTCCATTCCTTAAGTACTGCAAATACGGCTATGTCTAATGGTTGCAGTAGATGGGTCAATCATCCAGGAATCTTGCATTCTCTTTGCCTTATATATTACATAGGGGGAGGGGGAGTGCATTTTCTGACGGCTATTATGGTATACATGATGGAAATTGTGTTCTTCAATGTATTCAAAACACATTCAGCATGTTGAGAACCCCATCTGAAGATTTGTAGCTTATCCTTGGGGTCATCTGCCAAATTAGTTTCATCATAACTTGCTATGTTTGCAGGGGGCTCCTGCTAGTGTTTTCAGTTACTTATTAAAATGGTCTTGAACTACTTGCTTAGTTACTGCTGCCCACTTATGCATGCAAGATATTGTGACATGCATTTTGAAAAGATCTTGTGTTTATCTAAGGTTCTCACCCATTCAATACCAGGTGTTATCAAAGCATTCAACAACTCTATTGGATGCATCAAGATAGTATTTAACAACCTTTTGCAGTTTGCTAGTGTCAAATGCCATGCCATAATTTCCTAGTGTTGCCAGATGGATGGGGAGATCCATTTCCTTAAATGCGAAGAACAGGTTTCCTACCTTTTCCCCTAGGCGATTGTGACTTATGTAATTGATTGTGAAGCGATGTTTTGGGAATTTCATATTTCTTAGTAGCAACTTCTCTTATTAGAAGACTACTTTTCTTTTTGTAATTTCTAACCATTTTCCTGAAAAAAATTACATCAAAAATTAACATTTTTAGAAGTTTGTGACTACATTACAGCTATCAATTTGTATATAAAGCACTAAAAAAAAACGTTTTTAGAATATTCCAACCTGGTCCCATTTACCTCAGCAAAATGTATCAACATGGTCCCTTTTGCCAACATATTAAAATTTCTGAAATAAAAATCATTCAGAACTTAAGTAATATGTTTTAACAATCTAGGTAGCTTCAGGAGGTACAAATTATATGATAACCTTCAATAGATATACCGTATTTAATTTTGTTGGTGCTACTGATCTTACATAAGAAGAAGAACATAAGAAATATAGGGACACATTAATCTTAGTATTTAATGAAATTTTTTGAAAATATATGTTTCTGAAATTTTTTTTTTTTTTTATAAAAATAGATTAATGGTTTCATAAAAACTTAATACCTAAGGTCTACATAAAGCTACATTTTAATAGGTCTCAAAAGCTAAATTATACAATAGGAGTGATGCTTTTATATAGTGGTCCCATTTGCCCCACCATCTCTGAATCCAAATTAAAGTTATTGCAAATCCTATTGTTTTGAAAATAGAATAAATTAATTGTCATATATTTTTTGTGTATAATAATTATAAAATGACAGTGATAACAATAATAATGAAGGGAAGGGAATATAATATAATATAATAAGGGAGGGAAGTAGCACTTTCAAGGTGATGAGATTACCTTTCATTGGGGGTTTGGGGTGTAGGGTACATCCTATGACACTCCAGTGCCCATTGGTTTGCCCCTCTTGCACTCATATCCACTTTTCTCACACTGGAATAGACTTTTCATATCAAATAGTTCATAAAAAACTAATTGTATTACAGACACCTTTTTTTCATATATCCTTGTGTGTGCGCGGGAGAAAGAGTTCCCATAGCATATGTTCTGTATGTTGTAGGAGGAGACTAAAGGGACAGTGGTAGTTGGGTTGGAGACCTTCTACTACTTATTTATACCCTAGGAATGCTTATGCATGACTCAAGACATGGTAGTGACTACCGTATGCAATCTTGTATGTTTCGGGAAAATTGTATAAATCATCTGTGTATATGGAATGTTAGAGGAATAAAATGGTGAGAAGAAGGGGTTAGGTGATGGATCATTTATCAGAATTGCAACTCCTTCTCTCTCCTCCTCATTTCTCTCCACTCCAGCGCACACACATTTCACCCCACAGCACTCATCTTCACTGCTTCTTTCATCTGTTTCAGTTGTAGATTTGCCTTCTATAGCTGAAACAGATGAAAGGAAGCAGTGAAGATGAGTATTGTGGGTTGAAATGTGTGTGCTGGAGTGGAGAGAAATGAGGAAAGAGAAGGAGTTGCAATTCTGATAAATGACCTGTGACACAGAGCTGTGGTAGATTTTGCTTGTATGAGTACTAGAATTCTAATAGTTAAATTTAAGTTTGAGAAGGTCAAAATATTTGTGGTTGTAACATGGGGTCCATCTGAGGAGATAGTGACCTTCTGGGATAATCTGAATGATGTTTTGCAAAGGGTGAGTAGGGCTTCAGATTGATTGTGTTGAGTGACTTGAATTTTTGGATAGAGATTGAAAAAGGGATGGCATAACAGGTGCTTTTGGGGTTGCAAGAGATAATGGGAATGGTAGGAAGGTAATTGATTTCTGTGAGAAAAGTGGTGTGTGTGTGTGTGTAATACATTCTTTGAGCACAATTTTGAGCATTCATAAGTATACAAGAGTTGGGGTAAGTTGACATGGTATTGAAGTGAAAAGCATGATTGATTTTGTGTTGGTGAAGATGTTGAAGTATGAAATGGACATTAAAATCAGTGAGGGGGTTGGGGATGGGAAAATCAGATCGTTATGTTTTTTTTTTATGTAAGATCAAGTTAGAATGAAATAGAAAAGGAAGAAAGTGGGAAGAATTAAAAGTGTGAAAGTTAAGTGAACAAAGTTATAAGGAAAGGTATTTGAGATCACCGCAAATAAACCGAATGTGAACTAGATGAAACTGAATAAATCTGAATGCAAATGAAGGAAGCCTTGTTAGTAGTGCAAGAGAAATATGTGGCTGTGCTGAAGTAGGAAGTAAGAATGTCAATAGTGAGTGATGTATTGAAGGTGATGCAAGCAGTTAAAAATAAATAGAGGTGTGGTTGAATGTGTTAAAAAATAATGATTTGATATCAAAAGAAAGTTGTAGGGAAATATATAAGGAGGAAAAAAGGAAGTAAAAGTTGCATACCTGGGATTAAAAAAAGTGGTAAATTGAAGTTTGGATGGAGAATGAATGGTAACTTGCCAGGGAATATTAAGCACTTTTGGAAGGAAGTTTGAAAGGTTAAGAATGAGAGTAAGGTAAATCTTCATAGAGTAATGAATAGAGATGGTACTTCTGTGACTGATGAAAAGGATGAGAGAACGGTGTGGAGGGAACACTTCAAAATTTTGCATAGCAATGGCAGTAATGGAAAGAGGTGATAGTGAATATGTGCGGGTTTGATGATGTAAGTAGAAATAGGTATTATGTGGATCAGGTAATAGCAGAGCTGGGCGTTGCGCCACCGAGTTGCGCCTATGCGCCTATGGGCACTATCATTTGTAGGGCGAAAGGCGCATAGGGCGAACAATTTTTAAAAAGGCGAGACTAAGCTTTTAAAGGCGACAGCCAATTCTCTGCGCTATAGCCGCGCCTATGACGGAACAAAGCATTTTTTTTACCCTTAAAAGTTAGAACTTAGAAGCGTGGCAAACTTGTATCATTCTAAAAACCAGTGTAAAACTTATATATATATATATATATATATTGTATTTATATATTTATATATATATTATATTTATATAGTATATATATTATATATATATATATATTAATATATATATAATATATATTATATGTATATTATATATATATATAATATATATGATCAAAATTCACATTTTCTGGAACTTCAGGGAAGGTCAGTTGATAGGCTGGATGAGCACAAGAGTCGGGAAAGTCAGGGAAATCGTTTTTAAGAATATGTAAAAGTAGGGGAATTCAAAAAAGTCGGAGAAATTTTAAAATTTCAAACATATGAAGAAAGATCCATGGACCCAGTTGCATATTTTTGATATATAATTGTTTTTTCTTACTGTATAATTGTGGAAATAAGAGATGTATTTGAAAGGTGAATGAAAAATGGATGGGCGAGAATGAATTCCAATTGGAGTTTTCTGAGTTGTCTTTTTATTTTCCTATTTCTGTTTCGTGTGGTTGTTCCAAGTTCTCCTTTCGATTGAAGGTGATTGTAATATGGATGTTTTAGACTTGTATGACTTATGACTTAATCTGTTTATATTCTTTTCTTTTTTAGGGTTTTCTTTTTTGAGATGTTTTTTTTTGAGGTTTTGACGAAGTGATTTTGGATTTTTGTCGCAGTTGAAAGATTTTATTTATATTTATAAAATGACTTCAAACCAAAAAACTAACTTTAACGACAGTGGTTGGACGTCAACTGAAACCCACAGTTTATCAGGTGGGTTGGGTAAAGGACTGATAGTTCAAGGCTATACTGTAAAGTAATGTAAAAAATAACTTTGATCTATTACAGGGAAAGGCCAAGCGAAGTTTTACATTCAAGGATGGGGGAAACTCATTTGAATTTAATCTAAACTCAGAGGACCAATCATCATTAAAAAACTTTTTTGTTATGTGTTCTACTAATACAAATATTAATGAAAGTGTGTGCACTGAAAATTATGCCTTTAACTTCTAATCATACTCAACGATTGTAAATGACTGAGTGTTCTATTTATAACCAACCAAAACCAGTTTATCAATTCGTTTTTCTTTTTTGGCCAGTTATTTCTTAATGTCTTATGCATCCAATATATATGGGGATTAAAGGTCGGTGGATTGATAAAATGTCTTTAATTCGTGTGCAGCATATAGGGAAACATTTAAAATTAATGTTTCCAGATAGTGTGTAGCTTCAAATTTTAAAATTGGTCCGATGAACATGTAAATATAGTGATTAAACCATGGACTTGCTCCCTATTTTTTCAAGAAAGCAAAAGCACAATCACTCTACCAGTTTGCAGTGAAGCTCATTCTAACCTTGAATTAAAATTCAAAATCTTTTGGATGGCGACTGTCTTTTAAGAGACTTGATTAGTTTTTTTTCTTCTATAGTACATGGGAAACAATGTTATGTGGAATTGTGGTAAATTATTAAATTAGGACTCGATGTTTTCGCATGGAAACGTGACAGTGGAAGGAGGGTTTACTATAATAAAGCAATTTTAGTGGGAATCTGAAAGAACTTAGTCTGATTTCTCAAAGAACAGTGCAGAATGCTATAAGATTCATGAAAGTATTCATAAAGTTCCTAGTCTCACAAAATGTTGAAAATGTCAAATGACAAGGAGATATGAAGAAATCTCAAAGAGTCAAAACAGACCAAAAAGAGAAGAGAATAAAAAGGTTGAAAAAAGAAAATTATCATACAGATCTACAAACTTGAAGAGCAAAAGAAGATGTTAAAACTGAAAGCTTTTAAAAGGTACATTTAATAAAAAATTAAGATGCTTGAGAAGAAAAAGTTAACCTAAATCTCCCATTTAGACTTTTGTGATTCAAGGTGGATACGTAAAATTCCCTAGGCTATTATGGGTTAAAAACTTTTAATTTTTTTTCTTTTTGTATAAAATATAAACTGGGTTTAACTTTTGGAAAAATAAAAAAAGGAGTGCGTTGGATGGTTATGGGGAAAGGTATAGGCTGATTACTTTAAAAAAAAAATATTTTTTTAAATTCATCCATGATGATCAACAGTTTTCTAAAGTAAATTTTCATAATTTAATGTATGAACTGAGTAAATAGGCTGCAATAATGATTAATGATTATTTTATACACAAATTAAACCGAACACGCTGGTCAGGTCGGAAAATTTGCGGTTTGTCAGGGAAAGTCAGGGAAAGTCCAGGGAAATCAATTCAAAATTTCAGTGTGACTAATGTATTAATATATAAATAAAATAGTTAGTAGTTCTTAACTACACACTCATTTGGCAACTATAGGCTGTGAAAATTTTTTCCACTTCTTAGCGCTCGTGCTGAAGTGAACTCCTGGGGGAAAACATGGACCACAAGACATGGAGGAGGAGCATTTAGGTTATTAATTACAAAATTTAAATAAATGTGTTTTTTGTTCCTTATAAAAGCATGCTTTTTTATTATGGCACTAAAGTTTTACTTTGCAAATTTTAGCAAACATCCACCGGCGCGAAGGTCGGCAGGCGCAAAGGCGCATAGTTAGGCGCTAGGCGGCATTGATGTGACAAAAAATATAGTCGCATAGGTGCTAAGCGCACTAGGACCGGCGGCATAGGCGCATAGGCGCAGGCGCACTCAAAAAAATTATAGGCGCGCCCAGCTCTGGGTAATAGGTAGAGTGAGAAAGTTGAAGAATGGTAAATCTAAAGGTGTAGATGGAATTACCGTTGAGAGGATCAAGAATGGAGGTGAGATTGTGATTGACTGGATATGGAAGTTGTCTAACAGTGTTTTTGGAAGGCATTGCCGCAGTTCCAAAGGACTGGAGGAGAGCCGTAATAATAGCCTTATATAAGGTGATGGAGATAAGGGGAACTATAGTAACTAGAGGGGAATTAGTTTATCATGTTTTTTGGGAAAATATATATGCTGGTATTTTGGTTGAAAGAGTTTGTTGAGGGACTGATTGGCGAAGAACAAGATGCATTTAGAAATGATAGAGGATGTGTAGATCAAATCTTCACATTGAAACTAATGAGAGAAAAGAATAAATTGTATTTAGAAATAATAATAATGACGATGATGGGCAACAATGACATGGTGGTTGTCCGTGTTTTTTTTAGTGGTGTTGGTAAATTGTTATGGAATATCTCATACAAAGGACAATTTTCAGTTTCTGTTCAGATAACCATTTTTGAAGTTTTCAACTTATTTGTTTACTGCAAATAACTACAACACAAGATCAAAGGGTATCTTATAGTCCCTAAGTGAATGATAGTTATAGCTTTACTCAGAACATGCAGCAATTCATGAAGTCAGAATCAATCTTATATATACCAGTATATATATTTATAACTTACTTTAAATTAAAGTTGCTAGAATTTTTTTTGTTTTACACAAGAAATGTTAAGTTCTTGCAAATTATATATATATATATATATATATATATATATATATATATATATATATATATATTATATATATAATAGATATATATATATAAAATTATATATATATATAATATATTATATATAGCTATATATTGTATATATATATATATATATATATTATATATATATACTATATATACTATATATTATATATTATATATATTATATATATATATATATTATATATATAATATATAATATCATGAATATATATATATATATATATATATATATATTATATATATATTATAATGTGATGGGTGAATCCAAATCTGGATTCAGATTCCAATCCGAAGGTGCGATTTGATATTTCCGCACACACGGATTCAGATTCGAACTTTTTTTCACATACAATCCGGATTCGAATCTGAGTCTATTTCTTGTTTCTAGCAGGATGTCAAAAAAAAATATCATGCAAAAATAATGAAATTCTTATTTTCAAGTGGATACTTGAAAAAGTTCTGTTGGAACGTACTTATTCAGCCTTCTGCTTAAAAACAACAATCATTGCATATTTTACTGAAAACTTTTCTAGATACAAGTGGAGTCTCATGTCTAGAAGTTACTTAGCTATTGGTTGTCATATCATATTTTGAGCTCTTAGTTTCAAGCAAGATTGGATAAGTGAGATCAGTAATTTGTTTAAGTAAATATAGGGAATATACTAATACTGTAAAGTTCATATGGGTTTCAAAGTTTAAAAATCAGAAAATTATATTGCTTGAGCAAAGTAAGGTAGAAATTTTGGCTTGAAGTTTTTTAACTCTATATTGTTCGCATCAAGTTAGCACAGTTATCAATTTTTGTCCATTTGTGCTTACATTCAATAAGAAATGCTTACCCAGTTTTTACGCATGAATATATACATTTTCCCCAGTTATAAAATCCGTTTTGTTTTAAAAAAATTGAATCACTGTTGTGATGGAAGCATGTGGTTTTGGAATTACTGAAAAAAAAAAAAATAAATGGTTCATATTAAAAAATAATTGATAACTATTGTGATGGGAGTTTATCCATTTGGAAGAATTAGATTTAGGGCATGATCCAATTAATTGGCTGGGGCTGATCCCAGTTTTCGGCCACACCATAAAATGGACATAAAATTCGGAATATTTAGCCGATTTTTTGACTAAATAAACACCACAATGTAGCTTTTTTTTGGGCTCTAACAGATTCGTTTACGGTGTTATTTCTGTGACTCGTAGTCATGAACTTAAGCAATTTTCAATTTTTTGAAAAATCCATGTTTTGGACTATTTTCATATCAAGTTTCGGATTTTTTTTGGCGAAATGACTCAAACTTGAAATATGCATAGATGGTCCATTAAATACAATATGCGCGTAATTACAATTTCTACGATTTTTTGACTTCCGTGCTGATTGTTTGTGCGATTTGGAAACCGGCTTTATTTTTAATTTGCAAAGTGAAAAATTGAACGAAACTTGCAATGCTAACCCTCCCGAGTCTAAACAATGCAAATTGCCAGGGTGATTTATATATAGGCCAGAATGATCTTTTATTACTTAGATAATTTCTTTGTTGATGTATGCGTTTGGGATTTGTTCTTAGGAATCAATTTTCAAAAAAAAGTTTTTGAAAATTTTTTAAAAATGTTACTACTTGAGTATACAAAAAAATTATACTAGTAAATAAGCACTGCATCTTGCCCGACTCTTATACGCCCTGCAAACTTTGTGTTGATTGGTGGGTAAAAAAAAAATAGTCGATTTTTCACTTAATGTCAAAAATAAAAAACATGGGTTTTGGAAATATGGACAACGCTGAAGCCCAAACAAAAAAAACATTGAAATATGAGATAAATAATACATTAAACCATCTAATGCATTTTAAGTATTGACAGTCATTTCGCAAAAAAATTGAAAAGTTGATATGAATAAATGAAAATAGTCAAAAAACATGGATTTTCACACAAAATTGTGAAAATTTGAGTTGACTACAGTCACAGAACACCGGGAAAGAACGTTTTAGAGCCAAAAAAAGCTACATTTTGGTGTTTAATATAGATCAAAATCGGCTGAAATTACAGATTTTATGTCCATTTTTTGAGGTGGGGCTGAAAACTGGATCAGAAAGGAGCCACAACTCCTGAAATAGTTCAAAATCTGATGGTTTTGAATGAAATACATCAATTATAAACTCCCCGCTAAACTCCGCCATCTGTTTATATTTTTTCGTAGAACTTCTAAATTCGGCAAACATGGGGAAATAGCACCTTACAGAATTAAGGAAATTCATATGTTTGGTAAGCATTTTTCATGATTTTGGCGTGGTTTGAACAAAACGAATGCAAACTGAGATTTATTTTGGTAAGGCAATGCAAGCGAAAACACTTTAATAACTTTCATAGCATGTATAAAAACTGTGTATCTTTCTTCTCTCTTCCGTCTCCAGCTTACCGCTTCATGGTTTAAAAAACTTAAAAACTTTTATTTTAATTATGAGAAAAGATAATTCATATTTGTGAATTGTGATAAACTTTTCTGTGTTAACGCTTTAAAGAAACTGTGATAACATAGATATAAATTATACTATAATATAGTGAAAGCAACTTATTTAGTTGAGTTTGATCAAAATTTGATCAAATCTCAATTTTCGTTTTTTAACATTCTTAAATTCTTAAAAGTGGAAAGTTCTGGTAAACTAAATACTGGCACGGCACACAGGCAACCGGTCTGTTTTTCCCTAACTTTCACCTTACATAGGCAACTTTTTAAAAAAATTGAGGTTCGACTGGACTGGAAGTGTTAAAAAATCAAGGTTCTGGCAGAATTGGTTCGGATGAGCTACAATCCCACTAATATATATATTATAATAAATAATATAATATATATAGCTGTATATAAAATAATAATATATATCATATATATAACATCTATATATAAATACAAATTAAATATAAAAAATTATAATATATATAGAAAAAGTATTCTTCATTAATAATAAATATTACTTTCGTTGAACTAAACTATAATATATATTATTATTAGATACCTTAGGGATGTACGCGATGTTATCACGGATATAATTACACTGGTTATCGGCCCATTTTTGCGGGGGTATCGGTATCGTTATTGATTAATATGGCCTGTTATACCCTGGACAAGATATTTATATATATGTATTTTAGGAACAGGAAATCCTTTGATTTCATCCATTCAATTCAACTAATAAAAATCTAGTTTCCGATATATGTTAACTATATATATATATATATTATATATATACAAAAATAATAGATATATATATTTTATTATATATATATTATAAATATTCATATATTATATATATATATATATTTTTTTTTTTTTTTTTTTTCCTCGACTTTCTTTTTAACTTAGATTTTTAGCGTTTCTTCAACTTGGGTTTTAGCATAACCTATTTCAATTACCTTAATTATAATTTATACAGATTTAGTTCCACCACTTTTTTAGTTGATCATAGTATTTGCTTTTTTCCTCTTTTTTTTTGTACGCAATTCGCGAGTGTGTGTGAGTGCGAGCAGTGTTTTTAACTTCTGGATTATTCTATTTTTAGATATTTTAACTGTAAATAGGGTTTTGGGGTTTTAAAATTTAGGTTTTTAGCTTAAGGTTTTTGGCGTACGAATAATTTTTTCCTCATTTCTCATTTGGTTTTTGTTGTCTGTTTGTTTCTGTTGTTTTTTTATGATTGTGTGTGCGTGTTGATTAGCAGATCTGCACCAGACGTGGCTTTCTGTTGACCTTTACCCAACATTAGTGGCTTGCACTCTAACTCTGCATCTGTTGGATACACCTCTCTCTCTACCTAATTTTTTGCTCCTTTGGCTGAGAACCCAGATGGTTTTTTTTAAGAATTACATGGCTCTATCAGTTTTAATATATCCAACTATTAACTTTATTTTTAATTTCCGCCTGAAGGGTGGAGTAATGTGCCTACGTAAATATTGGCAAATCAGTATATGCTGTCTTGAAAATTGCGAACCTCATAACTTCAAGGTTCTATATCTTTAAAATCTTTCTTTCCTTTAGACTCTAACTTGAATCTTTCTGCTAACTGTTCTATAACAGAAAGATTTTCATGCCTTTTTTGATTACCTTACTACTTCTCATGAAACTGTTATATCTTTGCATCCAAATACTGAGGTCCTACTATTTAGGGGATTTCAATGTCACAACACTAAATGGATGGGTTCTCTCATACTGATTTAGGTAGGGGAGGAAGCCGATCTTCAGTATTCTCAACGATCTGGGACAACTTTGATTTGGGAGCCTACACAAATTCCATATCGTCCCAACCAATTCTTAAGCATTTTTCACTTATGCCATAGGCATAGTTTTGAGGCTCTATACATACCACATCGCTTCCTATCAGTTAATTGACCACGAAGCCTTATATCTGCTTAATTTTTTAATACTTTCTCTCAAACAGCTCCTCCTGCCTATGCGGTTTTTCTAGCATTTTGATCGGGCCGATTTGGGGACCATTCCGTTGCTTCTACGCTAACTATGAATTGGAGTGCTGTGGCTTTGACTCTGAAGAGCGCTTCAGCTTCCTGCCGATAAAGGTGGGAGGCTGTAATCGTTGATGAGAATGCGCAGGTTCATTCGTTTTCTACTAAATCTTTTCTCCTTCAAAATCCATGGTTCGAAAGTGCTTGTTCTCTGGCTTTCAAGCTAAAGGGTGGCGTATCGGGTGGTGCGAAAGTTCTATCACTCTTGCTTTAATTTCATTCAGCTAGAAATGTTGCAGGGGTACTCTTCGATGAGCAAATCGGACTTTCACTAAACGAAAGTGCGTTGACCTTTTTGGTTCTCCTACAAATCTTTCTGGCCTATTGCTAAAAACATCTCTATAACTTCTGTAAATATCCTTTCCTCCTCTTATTCGTCCTGATAGATATATATACTAATACTTCGCCCAACCTGAAAAAGGCAATTTCTTTGGCCTCCTATTTTCCTCTAATAAACCCTGGGCAATTCATATTCCTCTTTCTCTCTCCTTCTCTTCAGGTTCTATGCTTGTTACCTGGTGATTTCATTTGATGGGAGGCAATGGGCTCTGCAATCTATGAACGTTAGGAAGGGCGGGTGGCCCGGATGTCATTGCTCAACGAGTTTTGAGGGGAGTGTGGCTTCCGTGCCTGACCGAGGCCCGCCTCGTTCAATATATTCTCTATGCCTTATACTAACTTTTCCTCAGTGTTGGAAGCGGCGGCATCATCGGTCCCAACCTAATTCGAAAAAGAGGGGGGAGCCCGCTCTGGTTCATTCCTAACTATCCTGCCTATAGCTGCTTAACTTGTAATTCAATCTAGACTTTTGAACCTTCTCAACTCTCACTTCTTTGACCATTTGGATCTCATTCCTTCATTTCGATCGCCAGTACGGTTTCGCGGCTCGGAGGTCTACTGCACTATATTTTCCTATTTAACAGAATTATGGTTTTCCGCGGCTCTTAGGAACTATGGGGGACTTGCGTGGTGGCGGCTTGACATATCCAATGGCATATGACCGGGTAACACACGCGTCATTCTTCTCCAAGCTCCCCTCCTTTGGGTTTCTTCTTCTCTTGCTTTACTTATTGTCTAGATTTCCTTTCAAATCGTTGTGCTACGTCCTACTTAAAATGCCACTTTCTTCTTCTTCTTCTTTTTCTCTGTCCATGAGTGGCTGGGATTCCAGGGGTTCTTGTATTGATATTGGCCTTATTTATTCTGCTTTTAGAAGTAAATATCTCACCTGCACATGTAACTCTATCCACTCTCATGCCGATGACTTGACGCCTTTTCTTTCTTCAACTCATTTCAAATTATGCTCCATCTTTTTACTTCTAGAATTTGGCTCTTCATTGTCTTATCTTTCTGGTTTCTATCTATTCTCGTGGATTCTGGATATGAATTCTCTGGTGGGGTCGTCTCAATCTTGTGAAATTTTAATTTTTAAAAACCAGCTTCTACACATCTCTCTAAGATACCCGCTAACTTTCCTATCTCTTTCAGGGAAAGCTTA
>JABUQX010033239.1:0-17494 GCA_015478945.1 Trachelipus rathkii
TGGAGAATCGAGTCACAAATTTAGTTAGTGAATAATGTAAAAAACAATAAATAAATAATCATATTAAAAAAACTAATAAAGCTATCAATAGCTACAGAAGAAGAATATATTTTTTGAACCTGGTAAAATTTTGAGTTAGGAATGTAAAACAAAATAATATTTGTTAAATAATTATAGGAATATGAGGAGAAAGCATATTTAAACTTTTTATAACGGTATCCGTTAAAAAATATAGACTTCCTATATATGTTAACATTTTGTTTACTAAGAATACCTCCTAAGGGTATACTCCGCAACCGATGGCAGAGAGTCGGGTCTCTGCCTCCGGGAACTATCGGTAGGAATATTTCCCAAGCGCTCCCGGGGATCGTCCGCAACTCCGCTCACTTGTATTGGATGTGCGGGTTCTCCGTCCCCTCCCCTACGGGTAATGGAAAACACTTCCCCCCCTGTGTTCCCGTCGGCTAGCCCCCTACATTGCCATATAATACATTTACATAATATTATATATAGTATTATATAATTATATATATTAATATATATAATACTATTATATAATATATATATATAATATATATATATATATATTAATTATATATATATTATATAATTATAATATATATATATAATATAATATATTCTTCTGTCCCCGGCCGTCGAGCTCCCTAATAAAAAAATATTATTTTTATTATTACTTTTTTTTTTTAATACTTCATTTTTCCTCACTAAAAACTTTACAGATTCCAACAATGTATCCATTTCCCTGATTGAAGTCTAGTATAGCGATGCGAGTAGGTGATGGCGTTCTTTGCGAGGCTAAGCACACGATAATAGGAGTAAGAGTGCATAACTAAGAGAGAGTTAAGAGAGCTGATCAAGAGCGGAGTATAGATATTAATATATATATATATTTGAAGTATATATATAATATATTATATATATATATATATATATAATAATTATAATATATAATATTATATATATTAATATATAATATATAAATTATATTATATAATTATATATATAAGTATATATATATATTATATATATATTATAATAATATATATATATATATATTATATTATATATATATAAGAATGAATATTCCTTGTATATTGGTGGTATGTCATTTTCGTCATTTGTGCTTGTGTTCCTGCGTTAAGTGATGATATAGTATATACTATATATATATAATATATATATATAGATTATATATTAATATAATAATATATATATATATATATAATAGTATATATATATTATATATATATACTATATATCTCTGTTCCCCGCGCTCGAGCTCGCCTTAAGAAAAAAATATTTTTTTTTTTATTACTTTTTTTTTATATTACATTTTCCCACTAAAATTTACCAGGATCAACAAGTATTTCCATTTCCTGCGCTATTGTAGTTTTAGCTAATGGATTGGTGGCGTCTTCTATGAGCTAGCCTATTATATATATACTAATAACTATATATAAGAAGTATACTATATATATATCTACTTATATTGTATATAGTATAGTATAATATATATTATATAATATATTATATATATATATATACTATATAATTATATACTATATATATATATATATATACTAGTATATATATAATCATATTATATATAATTATATATATTATATATAGTATATACTATATTTTATATATATATTATAATATATAACTTATATATTATATATATATACTCATTATATATTATATATATAATACTTATAATATATTATATATATATATATTAAATATAATATATATAATCAAAGTGAATATTCTTTATATTGGTGTAACGTCATTTTTCGATCATGTTGTGCTTTTGTTTTGCACTCGATCTCCGGTCCTGTTTATCAACGCGTTCGGCCCTCGCGGCAACGAAGATAATTTTAAGAAATTCACTGAAACTCGAGAGATGCTAAACTTACCTCATGTTACCCTAATCCGAGATTGTAGACTAAACTTCCAAGTGTACTAAGTAAAGTATATCCATCTTAAGAATTTGACGGAAAGATTGTCAAAGGGGATGTTTCTCAACAAAAACCGCAACAACAAAACAACACCAACGACAAGCAGACCTACCTTTACAAAAGTCAAATTTGTTTTCATGTAACAATCGAGTTCAATATCCCTCGTATTGCTAACTCATTTGATAGTACGCAACATTAGATACTAAATTCTGAGAACAAAATGTGAATTTAATTTTCAGTGAATCTACTCTTTGAAGCTGAAAGTTGAGGCTATAAAATAAGCATAACACACATACAAATTCTAACCATAATATATATTTACCTCATAGCATAATTAATTTAAATCTACTGTTCTTCCTATTTTAGGTTCTACTTTCTTATATAGTTATATTATATATACAGTATGTCTATAAGTATGATATATATATAAAGTGATGATGTAAGTAAATATATTAGGAGTGAATATATATGTGTATTAAATTACTATTATATGTATGTAATATATAAAAATATATATATATATATATTATATATTATATATATATATATATATATATATATATATATAGATATATAATATAAATATATAATCAATATATAATATACATATTTATATAGTATATATATTATATATATAAATATAATAATGATATATTACTATATATATACTAATACTATATAATAAGTATATATATGTATAGTATGATTATAGTATTATAAGGCAGTGCACTATAGAGTATATATATTTATTACTATACTTGTATATGTATTATATATATATAGTTCGGACAAACTTTAGTATATAGTATTAGTATATAGTTATATTATATTATATATGCTATTATATTTAATATATACTATGTTGAGTATATATATATATAATAGTATATATATTTATTATGTATATATATATATAGGTATTAATATACTATATATATTGTTAGTTATTAGTTATATATTATATATATATGAGCTATTAATATCTATATATATATATATATTATATATACTATCTACTATAAGTTATGTAATTAGATATATTTATATATATATTATATATATATATATATATACTATAAATTAGTTTATAATTTTAATTATTCAATAGAGAACTGAAGATCAAAAATATTATTATTATTTTTTTATATTTTTAATATACACCAATTTTGTAAAAAAAAAAAAAAAAATGAAATGATGATTTAATAAATAAAGATTACTTATAATTACAGTATAGTCCTTTAAGATTAATCCAATCCCGAATCTCAGAATTTAGGAGACTCCTTATTTACAAGTTTTTTATTTATCTTTTATGTTGCCTGTAACTTAAAGCAGTTTTTATATTACTGAGACTTTTCTTTATCGCTAGAATGGCATTCTCGGAACAGATTTCTTTAATCTTAATATGCTTCCGATATCATCTGTGTTTTTAACTCGGTACTTATTTAGAATCGATCGGAGGAAATGGGGTGGTCTGGAACACGCTGTTGCTGGGGCTGAGCCTGCATTCTGCTTGGGGTGGTTCTGGGTTTACAGGAGTAGCGCCAAGCTCAAAGTCAAGATAAGCCACAAGTACAGAACGCTTTTTTGCACCAAATTTGCCAAAATAACGGACAAAGAAAAATTTAACTCGCGCCAGGATTCGAACCATCGACGAACACGTCGGCCGTTAGACATATGTACGACGAAAGGCTCATTCATGAGTCCGATCCATCCTTCCCGAGAAAAGAGAAGGGCATATCAGAAACAGCTATTTCTAGAGTGCATCGCCTCTGCTTCGATCATCGCATTGCTTTGAAACTTAGTTTTATTAGATCTACAAGAGGGAGTGGTTGGAGACCCCTGCTGGGGCTTAACATGGCATTCTGCATGGGTGGTTCCTGGGTTACAGGAGTACCCAAATCCAAAGTCAAGATATCGCCGAAATGGGCCACAACATGCTTGTTCAGACCTAAATTTGCGAAAAAATAAGACTAATAAATGATTTCACTCCGCGTCCAGGACTCGAACGCATCGCAACCAGCGTCGCCGGTTACAATGTTCAGAGAAAGCTCTACCACTAGTCCGATCCGACTCTTCAGAAAAAGAAGGTATGTCCAATGAAACAGTTTTCTAATCGACCTGCCTTTCGATATCACTGCTTTGAATCTTAGTACTTATTTAAAGTCGGACAAGATGGGTGGTTGGAACCTGCTGGGGCTTACATGCATTCTGCATGGGTGTTCCTGGGTTACAATGGAGTAACCCGACCGAAGAGTCAAGATACGCCGAAAAAGGCAGCAAGCATGCTTGTTGCAAGCCAAGATGTCTGCAAATGAATAGAGAACTGAATAAAACGATGTTCACTGCGGCGCCAGGAAATTCGAACCATCGACAACAGCTGCGCCGTTAGACAATGTATACAGGAAAGCTCTACCACTTAGTCCGAATCATCACCTTTCCCAGAAAAAGAAGGCATACTCAGAACTAGTTTTTCTAAATGCACCTGCGTTCGATATCACTGCTTGAAAGCTAGTTCTTATTTAAGTCGATCAAGAGGGTGGTTGCGAACCCTGCTGGGGCTACATGGCATTCTGCATGGGGTGTTCCTGGGTTACAGAGTATCTTCAACCAAAGTCAAGATACGCCGAAAATGGGCACAACATGGCTTGTTGCAGACCAAATTTGGCAAAATAAGAACTAATAAAAATTCCACACTCGCGCCAGGGACTCGAACCATCGATGCATAACAGCGTCGTCGTTAGAACAATGTGTAACAGAAAGCTCTCCCGAACTGGTCCGGATCCGCCCTTCCCAGAAAAGGAAGGCATAGTCGAACAGTTTTCTATATCTTCCTGCTCCGATAACTCCACTGCTCTTGAAACTCAGTAAACTTAATTAATAATACGACAGGAGGGTGGTTGGAAACACCTGCTGGGGCTACAACTGGCCTTCTGCCTTGGGGTGTTCTTGGGTTACCGGAGCAACAAGCCAAAGTAAAAGCAATCACGCAGAGAATGGAGGCACATTACAACATGCTTAAGTTGTGGTTCAATTTGCAATAATAAAGAATGAAGATAAAATATTTCACTCGCAGCTATTTAAGGTATAAATTCAGATACACATCGACAACAGCGTCGAATCCGTAGGACCCCACAATTGTGAACTAAAAGATAGGAACTCTAAACCACTTAGTCCATTAATCCACTTATTCACCAGGAAAATAGAAGACTATCTCAGCATACTAAGTTTTATCTAATCTCCTGTTTAGCTTCGAATATTTTGCTGTATTTGAAACTTACGGTAAATAATTTAATATTCCAAATTAGGAAGGTGTGTGCTAATGGAACCTTATCACCTATATTTATATATTATATTTATATATATATATATATATTATTAATAATATATATATATATTAATAAGTATAATATATAATATAGAATAATAATTAAATATTATTTATACCAAAATATATTATAAATATATATATATATAATTATATAGTATATATATATTATAATAATATAATTAATATATATTAATATATAATTTATAATAATATATAATATAATTTATATTAATTAATATATTATATTAAATATATAAATTAATAATAATAAATTAAAAATATATATATAATAATAAATATATACCTATATAGATAATAATAAGATTAATAAATAATAGCTTTATAATATTTATAATAGTATATATTAATATATAATAATATATATATATATATATAATATATATATATTTATATTAATATATATATTAATATATAAAATTAATATTATATTAATATAGATATATATATATATATTAATATATATTATAATATAATAATATATAATATATATATATATATTATTATATATAAATATATAATATATAATTATATAATAGTAATTTAAAATAACAATAATAGTATAGGTCTTATAATAATTTTAAACATACCCAAAATGATATAATACTTATGCCCTAAAGTTTATCCCAGTATGGGTGGGGTTTCATTATTAATGATTTAACTTTTTACCCCTCGAGTAGGATCCTTTTATTATATGAGGGTACAATAGTGGATTCAATGACAATTGTAGGTAACATAGGAGATGATTATTTACGAAGCAACATATAAATTAAATGAGAGGTAATCTTAATGCACCAAAAACGAACGTTTAAGCAAAATGCATAACAACACATATATATAAACTAACCAAATAGATAAATGGCATACGTAATTTCACTATTAAATCTAAATACTTGTAAATATAGAGGTCGGAGAATGGATATCACTAGCTCATTCAACGTATGTTATAGTGAGGCGTCAAAAGATAACTGATCTTCTATATAGATAATAACCTGCGGTTCACCCAATCTGGCACTTTCCCGCCAAATAGCAAAAATACGTTACTTCTATGTTTGTGACGTCTACTTTTCTTGGAAGTAAATTAATGAAAAATTATATCACACCAGATACAATATAGGTAAGTATTTAATATTTATATATATAACATATATATGTGGTTAATAGAGATTAAATAAATATATAGGAGGTACTCAACTACCTAGGTATATGAGATCACTTTGTATGAGCTGAATTGGAATATACACTATATATAATATATATGGCAATAATTATATATACTCATACTCTTATTAACTAATATGACTTGTACCTAGTACTACTTGTCACTTAAATAGCTATAAATAGCGGCTAAATAGTCTGAGTTCTTCTAACTCAAAAAGAGAAATCCCTAACACTATATAATATAGTATAATAATTTTTATTTTAATGTAGTGGTTTATATATAAAATATTCCTGATGCTTTAATATGTAAATAATAGATTAGTATTCACCTGACTATCATATATTTATACTATATAAGTAAAAATTCAACGGTTATAATCATAGTATACCTGTAAATTGACTATCCTGTTAATAATTATACTCACCTATACGAACTCTACTTATTATAATCGTTACTTACACTAACTATTACAAATACCTTATTAAGTATGGATTTAATATATAAATAATTATATTAAAACATATATATATATTAGGTATAATGATGAAATAAGAGGAATATAGAATAAAGTAAGTTTTGAGCCATAATTTATTAGAATCATATATATAAGAAAAGTGAAATTAAAAAAAAATAATAATAAAATAATTATGAATAGCTACGCGTTTAATTAAGCGAACACTGTGAAGTCTAATTGTAGTAAGCTTCGTCGTGAGAGTAATACCATATATATTTTATTCCTACTCACTTATATATATGATATTTAGTGTTTTTACTAAGTAATTATATGAATTATCAATAAGTATACTTTTTATGTATTATACTTGTGTCGATGAGTACTCACCGAAATATCGTAGTATTTTATATTCAGTTTATCATCTGAGTGAAAACTTCAATCACTATCAAAAGGATTCATAAACTTACAATAAGTGATGAATAAAACAAAATAAGTTTCTTTTTGCACTGAGTGTCCGTTTTAGAAAAATTATAGTAAACTCTTACAAAATGGAAGCTTTGAAGTGCCGGTCACTAAAAATAAGGTTTTTATTTCTGATTTTTATCGCTCTCTGATGCAGTTTATATTTTCAAAAAATGCAGTTACCGATCACTCATTTCCACCTGGCGAATCTTCCCTTTGACTGTTTGAGTTCAAAATGAATCCATTTCTGCTTCGCCGCTGATTTAATCATTCTATTTTGTTTTGTTTTTTTTTTTTTCATTTGAAGGTCCTTTTCAGAGTAACCTATAATTTTTTTTCTTTATCAAGTTTTAGGGAGTGCGAGCAAAATGTCGTAGGAGATAATTTAGAGTATTTAGATAACACGATAAGAAATGGAAAACACGTAACTATCGTTGTGGTTGAACTATGTCCTAGGTTAGCGTATTGATATTTTTTCTAGATTGTGTCTCTAGTCGAAGGTGGTAAATCTTTTTGGAAAAACAGCTTTTGGGGCTCCTTGAATGGGCAGTTCGCATCTGTCATGCGATATAGTGAAAAACCCCTCTTAGAACATGACTGTATTTTGACGGTATTTACTATTCAAATGGCTGTTTCATTATATCTAGTTAATAAGTAAAGCGGTGAGTATTTTTTGGTTTAAATTATGACACTTATTGATTTAAAAAAGACTAGATGGTCCCGTATAATAAGAGGAGGATTTGGGGGCTTCTGGTAACGTGCTAATTCTTTTCTTTGAGTGGATAATTTTACTAACTTTTAAAAATATTTATCATGATAACATCTATGTACTAATTAAAAGAATAATAATTTTGGGGCTACGATAGTAGTGAGTTTAGAACAAATAGAAAGTAAAGATAGTACTTTAAAATCTACTAATATACGTACTAATAATCTAATATATCTATTAAATTTAAAGAGGATATGACCTATTCTCTATAACAAATTTCAAGTATTTGCATTTGTATGTGAGTTTCTTTATATTGCTAATGGCGCGCACTTAAGCGGTTACTAATTGTATTCAATCGATATCAAATTGTACAAGTCTCGTTAAACTCTTGCTTTGACTAGGTACTTTAATAAAATTAAATCATATTTGAATAAAAAAAAATAATATATTTTCTAAAATATGAAATCTTTTAACTGTCTACTTGTAATGTTATAAATGTTTATTTCCTCTATAAAATCAATATATTAAAAAACGAATCTGTATGCCATTCTATTCGTTTCTATTCGTCTCGTGGAGTTGTACCGGAAAAGGCTCCCTTCTCGAAGTTTACATTTCTGAAGGCATAAAACAAAATAGTTTCATGCAACATTACTACTCATCGTAAGAAGATTTTTTAACCTTTAATAAGATCGTAACTATTCAATTATACAGATTTGAGGTAGTATTTATAGTAAATGATATATTTATATTTATCTATATGTAAGAAAGGAACATTTGAAAAGCGAAACTGTTCTTAACACCGCTAGATCAAAACTTACTCCTAGCTGACCATCCGTTTGCATCCCGGAACATCCTTTCTCTCTTTTTACTTTTCTTCTTCTCGTTTGAAATTTTTATTGTTATACAGTCCAGCGTAGATATTTACGGTTTAAAGATTTTCTAAACTCATTCCGCCTCAAGCCGTCAAGCGCGCAAGGCGGCAACCTATTCAAAAGTTTGCCGCTCTATCTCGCTAGAATTTTACAGAGTCAGTATTTGTATGTGTTTCTCTTTTAGGCCTTTACTTTTAATTTAGTAACAATTTATATGTACTTCTAAACCCTGTTCCATAAATAACTTCATTTTAAATTTATTATTATTATTGATCTTTACTAAAAGAAATCAGTTTAGCAAGTTCATATGTTATTTTATATACGCTAGATGGCAACTCAACGGTTGGAGTCAGTGGCTGTTTGAAATTTTTGGCTATGAAAATCTTTTCCATGAAATCCTATAAATTACATATATAAATAATGTATTAATTTTTTCTTCATGCACCGAATATAAATATAAGAACAACCGCACCACTTTTGGATACTCCTTTAATGTAACATTTGGCCGATTTTGGCTTTCCGACATGTGATATTTTATCACAATGGAATTTTTTAAGCTTTTGTTACTTATCGAGATTAGTTGTCCAATTTTAACACAATAGATGCCCATGCTAAGCCATTCACAAGTAGATTTACGTTCTTTTCCACAGTATCACAATTGTCACTTATTGGTTTTTATCTTAAACGTCTGCATATTTATCACTTTGTTATTTTTATTACTGTTATTTTTATTTTTTATATATTATATTACATATATATTATTATATTTATTTTATTATTATTATTTTATAATTTAATTTATATTATTATTTATATTATTATATATTAATTATTAGTATATAATAATAATATAATATAGTTATATAAATTATACTACAGTAGTATAGTAGTAGTTAAAAGTATAGTAGAAGTTTGATTTCTCAGTTTATACAATATGGAGTTTTATAATTTTAATTATATATACATTGATAAATATTATATTTTTATATACTAATCAGAGTATTATCTAGCCATGAATTTTAAGTTAATATATGTTATTCTCATATATCCTTAAAACAACTTATTTGTAGATGCGAAAGTTAGGAGTTATATGAGGAAACTTATGATATAAGTCAGCTTTATGTGAGTAGTTATTATATCTCTGTCACTCAAGTGAGTATACACGTACTACTATTATATATAAATTTTCGGAGGTGGATAAGTTTGTGTCCGCCGCCACTATGTTTTGTAAAATATATATATATTAAGTATTCTAAAGCTGTATAATTTTATAGATAAGTCTCTAATCAAGCTATTATATGATATTTAATGTAATATAGTAGATTATATATAATATATATATAATATATATATATATATAATATCAATATATTAAAACAACTTCTATATCACAATACATGCGAGATAAGTTATTGATATTATATAACTTTTGTTAAAACACACAATATTATTCTTATTGCATCTACTTGATATATTATATTGATGTAGTTATATATGGGAATAAGTGTATAATATATATCTTTGGGAGGTTTTTGCCTCCAAAATGGGTATTAAATAAGTACAAGTATTGGATACTACTACTATACTTAGTAGTTTTATATATAATATATATAATCCAAGAATTTGAGAGTTGTGAGGAAAAGACTTTCCCCTTTATATTTAATTATAATTTTGGTGTTACCATTCGTCATATGGAGGAGCATCACTCCCTTCATTAATTTTGTTATTTATATGTGAGTGATTACTATAATAATATTGTATATTTACGTTAATTTTGTCAACTTAGTTAAGTAATATAAATTATATATATACTTTTATTAATAGGTCCATAAAAAATCGAGAAGTACTTTGAATTAGAAATTTTACGCTATTATACGTATCACACACTAATTAATATCTATATATATAGTTATAATATATATATTTATCATATTATTTATTACTATATTTACTTATAATTAAATTAAAAATACTATATTTACAAACTACGCCCACACTTTATAAGAGTTATGACGTGATTAAAAGTTCAGAACTCTAACAATAATTTTATTTCTGCTTAAAACTAATTAACAAACGAAATAATTATATTTTAGCACTGAATCAAAAACTGCTTTTATTCTTGCGTTTTCTAAGCACTGAACCGTAACGGAAGAGGATTTTTTCATTTTTTTCTTTTACTTTAGATAATGTTTTTATTAAATATATATAAGAAAGAACATTCAGCGCAAATTAGAGAAAAAAAACGAACAGTTAATGCTATTTCTTTCACATAAAAATTTAAATCGGGTTAACAACTAGGGCGATTACTAAAAATCCTTAACAGATCTGACGTTATTTTAAAATGCTTTTTATGAATGTAAGGTGGGTGTCACACGTTATTGATATGTTTTTCACTCAAAAATTGTTGAAGTAGACTTTTTAGAGATGTCTAAAAAAACTTTTAGAAAATAAAATTTGAAATAAAGTGTCCAAATGAAATTTATTACTACAAAAAATAGGAGTATTTTAGTGAAATAAGCAATGAAATAAGCTCATAAAGATTTTATTGCCATTTTGTGAAAGCCCAAAAAAAAAAAAATCCCCTCTCCCTCCGCACCCCCCCAAAAAATAATAAACGAACATTTTTTGGGTGGTTCCAATAATTAAAAGATAAATTATGTCTGTTCATGCTGGCAAAAAACCATTTTCTTCTTATCGGTAGAAAATGGATTTGAGGCATAAGTGCTCCCCTTAATATCTTGTTACGTTTACACCGATGTATAGTCCATTTTTTTGGGACACTCTCTCTATTTTTGCTTGCAAAGCAATTTGAACTTAGTTTTTGCTAATTTCTGCTATGGTAAAATTGTCCGATCCGTTTTTACGCTAGAGCTGTGCCCAGTGTTAAGTTATCCTGTTTTTGTGGATCATATGTTAAATAAGTGTTCCATTTATTGTTTCTTTAATTTGTTTTAAATATGCCAACATCGTAGTGTAATATTTTTTTTCAATATGTTAATGTTTTCTTCGAGTTTTTATCACCGTTAGCCTGACCACCTGGAAATTGCTGTTTAATGGTTAAAATATGTTATAAAGTAAATAAGTGCTTGTCAATATTCACGCCGTAACGAGCGTCTCATGAGCGTCTGTGTACGTCTTCTTTTGCTACAGCAAGAAATCTAGGCGTCTACAATCTTTTGTGAGTGAGCTAATTCATTTTGAGTAATATTTTTTTTTGTTTATATATTCATTGTAAATTAGTTTATATATTGTTTTATAACAATAAAATTAAATTTATTTATTTATTGACATATTCTTTCATGTGCTGATTTTATAATATTTAGTCAGTAAATTTCTTTCATCCATTTTAATTGATACAAGTGAGGGGGCGCCTCCCCGTCATCAAACCATCAAAAACCTTTTATATTCTGACCATTTATAAAGTATTGCACCTTAAATCTGGTGTTCTTTGCCAAAAAACCTGATATATAAATCAACCACGAATTACTCAACAATGAATCAACATTTTTCATTGCTATGAAATGCAAGACATTCAACTCTTCAGAGATTAATAGAAAGCTTGAGACCTAGGTGTAATGCTCTATTAGTTATTTTTTCTGTAAACCCTCGTTTTATCTAATTGGGTGCAACTGTATATATATAATATTATACTAATATATATATAAATTTGGACAAACCATTTATATACATTCGTATATAATTATATCAAAAGAAGAGAAAAGAGAACTATTATTTATGTAATATATATATATATATAATTATATATATAATATATACCCCTAATACCACCTGTTCGTGAATTATGTGGAGCAACCGACCTTGTAAACTATTGGTCCTTAACCCTAAATCGCATGCCATTAGAGCTTACCCGATGATTATGATTTTTGTGTATATAACTTTTATACTGGGTCATCCCCCAATTTGAAAACTTTTACATCATCGAATTTTATAAATAAGACATCCTTTCAGGAGATACCTAATATCTATAATTCCAGTAAATAGTTATTTTGTCTCAAGGAATAGTACTCTGCCATAATGCATTGCGATTTGCGGTATGCAAATTTTGCAATGCTTGCTACGACTTATCGGAGTCAATTGACACTCACCGTGGTATGCACTGCTGCACCAATTTATAATAATATATGCAATTTATTATTATTTAGATTACATAATCAGAAGTATAACTGTTGAATTTGTTAAAGAAAAGGCAGTGAATACATTTTTCTTATTTTTTTTATTAAAAAAATTACTTTACATATTTATTGGTCTGTTCTATGATTCAGCCAAGTTATCCATTTATTGATTTCTTAATATTCAAGTAATTGAAATTTTGAATATTCCTTTAATTACGAATTAACATTGATCTAGTTAGGCTCACATTTCTAAGAGCAAATTCTCTAATAGAGTAAATGAGTGAATTAAAGTATAAACATTCAGAGTACACATTCCATTAATAGTGGGTTAATTATTATAAAATGACTTACAATCAACAAATTAAATTCTGTTCATATGTTTGGCAGCTCTTGGTTTCGGGTAATAAACGGACCAATATGATAACGTAACACGAATCACATGAAAGAGGAATAAACGATATGAAACTCTCATGAAAAGGATTACAATTGGAGGTGTTAGAACGAAATTGCAATCCCGAAAAGACACCTGTTTACACAACTTTATTGCATTAAATAATCATTATAAGCACATTAAAAAACAATAAAAAGGCAGTGTAATCAAACACGGATCAGTTTCCTGAGAGATCTTATCAATATTATAGGGGAGCGTCTTGTGAAAGATTAGTTGTATCAGGTTGCAGGAATTAGTAAACATGTGCATAACAGATGTAACCTTCATCCAGCCATATTGTCTATGGGGGCGGGGCTGGCAATCATCTGTGGGATATAGGTAAAGAGATGGACCTTGCAATTTACGAAAAACCTGCTCCATTTAACCCTGACGGTTCAATCAGTTGATTGTACTAAGACTTACTCAGCCACATTTGTTTGCACCTGTGATAACTACTCTTGATTTTGGCCGTCCTGTCACTTTACTTTGGGATAGAAAAGGAGTAAATTATTCCAAACAAATGAGTAATGTTAAGGATACGCCACTTTTGCCATGTCTCTAAAGCATAAGAAGGAAATGTAGACCTCACCAGGATTGAAAATAGTTAGGAACAACGCAACCCTCGGCATCACAATAGCCTCTTACAGCTTGGCCATCAAACCATTCTATATATTGACATGTTAGTTAATAGCAGCCTATGTCTCAAACAAGGATGTCCTTCACTTCTATTGCAGGTTGAATTTTCATCCTTTATTATAATCTTATTGATTTAATTATTAATCTAACATGTATCATTAAACTGTGGTATAAGTACGGTGAACATTATAATAGTTTATATTAACGTTTTTTTATTGGTAGTGTTAGCAGTTTATTAATGATTCTGTAAATTATATATATTGTTTTATTGTTTCAATATAAAAGTATATTATACAAATAAATATATCTGAATGAAATAAAGTGTGTTATTATATTATATATTATATGTTCTTTTTAAACTCAATATCATTAATCAGTTCATACTAGTATATAGTATAATACTACCTGTATTATATAACTTAGGTATAACGTAGTTAGTAAGTACCTAAATATAAATAATAATATAGTACATAAAATATATATAATAAATATTAAAATATATATTTATTTTTTAATCGCATTTTATATATATATTAATTATTGGCTTAACAAAATATTTAAACTTTCTAGATTTTTTTATTTTTCAACTAAAGAATATTGAACTAAAAAAGTATATAATAATCTATAATTATTATATAACTTATATATAAGATATGTTACAGCAAACCAAAATAGCCGAATTCATTCTACCCTTTAGTTCGTCAATAAACACCCAATCGGGTGGTTCAAATATAATATCAACTAAATTAATAAATAAAAAAAATTTTAAACCTCACACTTTCAGTGTGGTTTTACTTTTCCCCAACCTACACTAAGCATGTAAATCCGTGATCTGAGTAAAATAAGGGAGAGTGTATATTGTTGATATTAACGCGGCATTATTGATTATAAAAATAAAGAAAATTTTAAAAGATATCCGGTATATCATATCTTTTTAATAATATCGATAAAATAAATTGATTAATATCTTAATAATTTTACACGAGTGAAATAAATTATAAAAAATAACAATAATAAGTAATGTAATATTTAACTTAACATGGTGGATTATGAATGAAGGTTAAGTAAACATTTTGAATAAATTAAAATAACCAAAAATGTATCTACGAACTATCAATTAAAAGCACACATAAGATAAGAGCAGTTACTATCTTTTTATTATGAGATATTTCGGATTGTGATTCTATACCTTACAAGGACATCACATTAATGGGCTTCCAAAAATTTCGAAGTGATTATCTATATATACCTTCATATTCATCTAATGTAGTTATAAAATATCATAAAATAATATAATATTAATGAAACAAAGCATAAAAAAAAAAAAAGAAAAAAAAGGTCTTATTATATACGTACTATAAATAATGATTGAACCCACTGTACTCGTCTCCCTAGATTTTACAATATGTTTTATCAATAGTAAATTAAACTATAATAAATTTTATATATTTATTTCCAACTTTATAAGTAATTAATTAAAAATAAAATAAAATTAAGGGGGGGTTAAAATCCATTTAGAGAACGTGGAGGTACTTGGCAATTTAAAACGGACCAATGTAAGTGTGGAAATTAATCATAAAAGTCATAACCTTTTTGGCAGCCCTGATTTATTACTTATTATTATCGTCAAATTAAGTATAATCCATCATTATTGAGATAGTCTTAGGTGTCAACCATTAAATACATATTAAAATCTACGAAATCTGAACTCTTATTTATTGAGGGTAATGAATTATATTTTTAATAATTACTATTAATTATAAATTTTAAATTATAATATTTGAGTAAATTGAAATTAATTTTATTTATTTATATTATTTGTTATTTAATTATTATTATTATTATTATTAATATTTATTATTATTATATTATTATTATTATAATTTATTATTATTTTATTTATATTTAATAAGTTATTGAAAATTTTCATTTATTTTTTACATTTTTTTTCATTTTATTTATGATTCACTTAATAATAAAATTAATTTATTATTATAATCGCAAAATATTATAATTTTATTTTTTTATATTGCCCTCTAACGAAAGAGATTCATTTTACTTAGTAAGTTTATATTTATTAATAATTTTTATATATTGTAAAATACAATCAAATATTTAATTAAATAGTCATTTTATTTTAATATTATAATTATTATATAGAATATATATATTAATTATTACACAAAGTATATATTTATTAATAATATATATAAAATATAGAATATATATTATTTAAATTAATATATTATTATATATTATTAATAATCTATATTATATATAATATTATATAATATATATATAATATATATATAATATAATATCATATATATATATTTATATATATAATATAATATATTATACTATATACTGTCGTAATTTATTTAAATTACTTCATTTGCCACTTGTGGCCAGTTTTCGTTTTGGGTTTTGATGACTGGATTCGCGAGTGGTTGATTTGCGATCGTGATCAAGGAGATTGTGAATGCATTATTTTCAAAAATTATTCCTTAAATTTTGTAAAATAGGAACATAATATTATTATATATGAAAATTAAAATTTTCATTTAATAAAAAAATGCTCGAGAAGTCGGTGCAAATTTTGCACCGAGAAAGTTCAGATTTCAATACCGTACTGTTGATAAAGGCTCAATAGAAAAGTAAAGAGTACCCTTATATTATTGGGCTACGTTATCCTGGAATTCTCAATATTGATTATTTAATAAATAAATAGTAAAAGTTTAATTATGACCCCTGGGATACCTGTAACCCCAAAAATGCGGGTTAGGGCTGGTAAAACCCCCTCATTCATTTTTGTTAAAAACCATTCAAACCGGATTCCTTCTTCTTATTCAGTCAAAACCTATTATTGTACCAATTTTCAGCCAAAATAAATTGTATATTTCAATATATATAATATATATTATATAAATTAATATATATAATAAATATATATATATATATAATAATATATACTATATATAATAATATAATATATATATATATATATATAAGGTATATATATACTACTAAATTAAGCTTCTTCCTTCACAAAATTTGAGAAAAATGAAACGGATAAATATAAGAAATTAGACTAATTAATTCCTGTTCCTCTAACCACATTTATTGGATTTTCAAACCTTCCCTTTAATTATAGTAGAAGATATGAGGACTGTATTTTGACAAATGTCTGTACATCGATTTAAAAGCTGGTAGTTTCGCTAATTATAAACCATATAGCCCGCCTAAAAAAATAGGCCATCAAATTTTGAAATTAAATCATAATATAGAGGTGTTCCTTCTTATCTCCC
>JABUQX010033240.1:0-2500 GCA_015478945.1 Trachelipus rathkii
CACCATTGACTTTGAAAGGACGTGCTAATTATTCTATATATCTACCTCGCACTTTTATTAAAAAAAAATCCAGAATCTCTTAATTTCATTATTCTTGGGTTTAGATGTCTATTAAAATATTAAAAAGAAAATATAGCAATTCATTTTGTATATATAGATTTTAAAGAATTTTAAATAATTAATAATGATTTTTTAATGGATAAAATTAAAGTTTACGTGTAATTTAAAGGAAGTGTAGGAATTAAAATAGAAATTGAGTAGAGTGGTAGGTTTTAACTTTTTATTTTATTTTATATAATCATTTTAACCTTTTCTTGTTATTGTTGTTATTGTTGTGGGTGTATTTGGTGAGCGGGGTGGTGGCCTTAGGTGTTGGGAAGTGCCTAGGGTGGGGAGTCCCATAAAGCGTGCAGCCTGTGTGAGTATATAGAAGAAGGGAAAAGATGGGGAGGAGAGAGGTAATTAGGGTGGGATGTATGAACGTGAGAGGGGTAAACGAGGATTTGAAGAGGGAGGAGGTGGGGTTAATGTTTGAAGAAAAAAAAGGTTGGATGTGCTAGGGGTAACTGAAACTAAGTTGAAGGGAAAGAGGGAGATGGACTTTGGAAAATACAAGGGTATGATATCAGGGGTGAACGAGAGAGTGAGGGCGAGGGAAGGGGTGGGAATAGTTATGAGGAAAGAGGTGTGGGATAAGGTAAGGGTGTGCAGCCAGGTGAGTTCGAGGATAATGTGGGTAAAAGTGAAATTCGGGGGGAAATGTGGGTTTTTATATGCGCATATGCACCAGTGAATGGAGCGAGGAGGAGGAGAAGAGAAAGATTTGGAGTAGTGAGTTGAATGAGTGTTGCGGAAAGTTTCCGGGGAAATGATTAAAATGTGTCTATGGGAGATTGAATGCAGGATAGGAAGGGAGGGGGTTGGGAGAATAATGGACCTTTGGGAGGGAAGAGGAATGTTAATGGGAGAAAGGTCGTTGGAGTTGTGTTGTGAAAAGAAGAATGGTAGTGGGGAATACTTGGATTCAAAAAAAGTGAAAATCATAAGTATACATGGAAGAGTGAGATAACAGGGGGGAGGGCGGTACTGGATTATGTGTGTGTAAATGGGAAGGATAGAGGCAGATTATTAGATGTAAATGTATTTAGAGGGGCGGGGAGGGGGATATCGGATCACTATTTGGTGGTTGCTAGGATAAGGGTAGGAGGAGAGGTGACGGGTAGGGAAAGGGGAGAAAAGAGGAGAGTAGAAGTGATAAAGGTGGAAAAATTGGAGGAGACAGTGTGTAAGAGGGAGTTTAGGAGAGGTATGGAGGATAGGTGGAGAGACGTGAGAGGGACGGGAATTGGGGAGGTGGAGGGGGAGTGGATGAGATTTAAAGAGGCAGTATGTGAAGAGGCTAGAAGGGTATGTGGAGTTAAAAGGGTGGGGGCAAGTAGAAGAAAAGGGAGTGAATGGTGGAGTGAGGAGGTGAAGGAGGTGGTGAAAAGGAAAAAGGAGGCTTATGTGAAATGGTTGGAAAGTAGGAGAGAGGAAAGCTGGGAGGAATATAGAAGGGTTAGAGTGGAAGCAAAGAGGGCGGTGGAGAGGGCGAAGAGAAGAGCAAAAGATGAATGGTGTAGAAAAGTGACGGAAAATTTTGAATCGGGGAGCAAGATGTTTAGGAAAGAGAAGTAAATTAAAAAAAAAAGGAAGAAGAAGAGGGTTGGGGAGAATTAAGGGAGGAGATGGGGAGGATAGGAGGAGAGGATAGGGGTGAGGAAGAGGTGGGGGAGTATTTAGTTATGTATTGAATGAAGTGGTGGGGGGGGAGGAAGATTTTGCAAGAGTGAGGATGGGGAGTGAAAAGTGGGAGGAATGGAGAGGATGAATACAAATGGAGGAGAAATTATAGGGCCTTGAATAAAGGAAAAAAGGGAAGTCCGCAGGTTTGGATGGTGTGTGAAAATGGAAATGTTGCAGAAGGGAGGGATAGGGGTGGAGGAATGGCTGTATAGGTTATATAATATATGTTGGAGGAGTGGTGAGTACCACAGGATTGGAGGATGTTGTTTTGGGTTCCCCTGTTATAGAGGGAAAAGGGGATAGGCATGGAATGTGGGAATTATAGAGGTATATGTCTTTTTTGAGTGTAGTAAGGAAAGTGTATGGGAGAATACTGATGAGAGACGTGAGATTTAAACGGAGGGAGAATGGGGGAAGAAGCAAGGAGGATTTAGGGAAGAAAGAGGGTTGTGGACAAGTGTTTACACTAAAGATGCTTGTGGAGAAAAGTATAGAGAGGAAAGGGAAAGTGTATGGGTGTTTTTTAGATTTAGAGAAAGCATATGATAGAGTAAAGAGGGGTGAATTGTGGAGGGTGTTGGAGGAAAATGGACTGGGGGTAAATTAGGTAAAGGTATTAGGGCCTTTTACAGGAATAGTAGAATGTGTGTGAGAGTGTTAGGAGGGGAGAGTGAGATGTTTGGGGTGAGAGGACTGAGGCAGGGGTGTGTAATGT